>KN482938.1:25515-36640 GCA_000787095.1 Periophthalmodon schlosseri | reverse complement strand
TTATATTTAATTATAATTAGATAATGGTCTGATTTTTTATGTTTAACATTGCCACTGTAATTACATGTCTGGTGGGCTATATCTCGCTGTACATTTTGATGCACCTGTGTGGCCACAGTGACTGAAAATGTATATTGAGGTGTGCCTATGGAGGACTTCTCAGACAGGAAAAGGTGAAAAGATGGATATGAGCACCTGTGCTTGGAACCATTTTGTGTACTTTGGTCCAATGCAAGAAAAAAAGAAATGATCTGATAAAGGCTTTTTGCTGAAACGTAATCTAAAAATAAAAAAAAGTTTTGGACATCGGCCATCTGATTGTGCCAAGGTTTTTCCTGCTCCTTGCATTTGCACCTCTATAAAGACATTGGTGTGCATTTTCTTTTTCTTTGCTTCTTTATTCTATATTTGTCAGGGGCCATGTACAAATGTATTAATCTTACAAAAGAAAAGATGATTTGTACCAGATTTAGCTATTGCTACTTTCCATCTGCAGTCCCTGGGCAGGTGAACACACATTAAAATACACATTTAATTACAATTACATTATAAGACTCAGTTCATCGTTAATATTAGCAATTAAATACAATAAAATGTCTCTATGTCCAATACATGATCTTTCCTCCAGTGGATGATTCCACTGTCTGATGGTTTGAAAAGAAAAGGTTGCCTGAGCAAAGGCCGAGGATCTTTTTGGAACTATGCAATTTTGGTTCACAGAGGACCAAGTGGATCGGGTAGTTTGTTCGGAACAAAGTTTAATACATTTTTTCAATATAGGTGGAGCTGCATTATCAATTATTTTAAATAGGTTTCTTAGTGATTTGAAACTTTTTCTGTATTACCGTTGTAGTTGCATGTAGCTCACTTCTTCCTTTTTTGGTTCTACATCATTTTTACCAGTAGGCCTATGTTTTGAACAAGTTCAAGTTTCTCTTCTTGTTTTGTTATTATTTCGATACCATGAGGAAGATTTGAAGGACAAGGTTGGTTTTTACAGTCTGCAAAGGCCTGTTGCTGTGATGTTTTGACTAAAGAAAATATTTTTCAATATTTTGGAGGAGCAATATGACTTGCCAGTAATTTAAATGGTAGAACTGCAAATATGAAGTTAAGTGTTCTCCAAATTAACATCAATTAGCTATTGGCTATCAATGCAAATCTTTTTATTTATTCAGGTGGGACAGGCACACATTTTAGTCTATTCCAATGGAGTGAGACTTTCTGTATTATTCCGCATTATAGCTTTATTTTCGACTAAGTTACATTTTTATAAACTTTGCTTGAACCATTGACTGTTAGTTCTCCTTTACCAAAATTGCTTTCTGCCTGCATTGTCCAAAACTGTGCTTTTTATATTCCTTTCGTATGCTCAAACATTGATTCAACTCATTCAGAAATGAGTTATCTGATATGGTGCAAACACACGTACAGCACTTTAGCTAAGAGTCCATTTTGGGCATATGATCAAAGTGCAGTAGAACTTCCTTCCCCATTGCACATATGTAACCCTATGTTATTTCAGGCCCCACTACATGCAGAACCCATTGGAGACATGACTATCAGGGTTGTCACAGGAAGCATGGTGCAGGGACAGGAAAGAAAACAGGAAGTAAATGCAGCTAAGTAGATTGTTTTGAGGTGAGCAGTGCATCTGATTGGTCGCGGATTTTTTTGTTGTCGACATGTGACGTAAGAGGCCCGGGTGAATGGGGATGACTGATGTTCACAGGAAGAAGGTAGGAAGCAACCAACTGTAAAGTGGCTAATGCTGCACTCAGATCTTAGGACATGACATAAACCTGTGTAGCAGACAGATGAACATAATGTAACTCAGTCCAAGTATTACATTTTCAATATTGTACAATCACTTTGCATTTTAAGATATAATTTTAAACTGATCCTGGATTATGTCTGAACGAAAACATAGCTATAAAAGGACCAAACCAAGTTCACATCCGGACCTTTCTGAGTTCAAACTAGAGATTTCAGATGTTGTCTGTAATTGTGATTTGAAATTAAAGTTCCCTAGAAGTAGTATTAGATAAATACATTTCTGAGACCTATAGATCACATCCTTTGAGAATGTTTTTAATAAATATAATGTATAAAAAAATATTATCATGTGCCATTGTATTCCTTTATTGATGTTTCCCGGGAATCAATTTTCATTAGAAAAAAGACTGGTGTAATATTTGTGTTGTGACTCGAACCAAGGTTAAAAGTAAGGGAAGACACTGGCTCAACCTAATTATAGATCCCTATTGTCAAGAGATAGGAGTTGGATATATGCCCAGTTTTTTTTAAATCTTGATGGAGGATATGTGGCAAAACTCCAGCAAGGTTTTTCCAAGACTGGGAATCAGCAAAAAGTTGGAGTCCATCAAACAAATGCCAAATGCTAAAATTTCTTAATTTCTTGATTTTAACATGATAAGAACAAAAATGTCTGAATAATGACATTCATCAATGAAATATATATCCTCAACAGCAGTTTTACCAAATATTCTTGAAACATTGCGTCTGAATTGATAAATAAAACATATTGATTGAAACTCCACATTATTTTCTTTTCTTCAAGGCTCGTAACATCAGAACATCTGAACTGGCTGCAATCAAGATTGTCAAATTGGACCCAGGTATGCTAACAGTCAAGTGACAAACACCAAGCAAACAACTGTCATTTTCTAAAACATATGTCCTACTCTACTACCGTAGTCTAGGCCCTGTAATGAAGAACCCCTGGAGGCATTCCTTTGTTGCAAAACACATTTTAGAAAATATTGGGCTTAAGATAAACAAATACACCTAATTGTAATTTATTGATGTACTATGTTTGTGTAGCCTCATGTTTTACTCATGGCCTCATTTATCAAGCATTTGCTCATGTGCTAAATGGCTAAGCATGCTAAAAGTGCAGTTTCTTACAGAGACGCTAAAAAAGATGTAGCGCAGTTTTGCTCCTATGACAGAACGAATATGCAAAACGGGGCATTTTCACCAACATGTGCAAAAATTGAGGCACAGGAAATGCAGTGAGAGCTACAAGAGCTAAAACTGTGTTATAATATTGTTTTAAGAAACAGGTATTGTTTGGAGAAACAGGTACAAACCTTTTAAACAGGATAGCTGCTGCAATTTGTGCGCCTATAGAGCATTTGATAGTGATTTTAAATGCTTTACAATGACCTACATGGACAGATGAGATAATAACATGTTGTTTTCAAAGCAGCAGTAATACAATATAAACTCTTTACCTGTGGCACTTTGGCCTTGACTCCTACAAGTTTTCCACTGATCTAGAGAGTTTCACAGCAGCTGGTCGTCAAACTGGACTTTCACACATCTGTCCCATGTCTTTAAGACTGTCTCATGTTCTAAAACGAAGACTGCTGCATCCAGTCACCGCATATAGGGATCCTAGATGGCGTGATGTGTGTCCCTGTCTTTGCACTGCTCCGATACCACAAAGCAAAGGTTAACCTACCAGGTTAACCTACTGTGTTAAATTTTCACAGGTCCTCGTCAGACGCTCCTTAATCCAAACATTAATTTGCAATAACACTTCAACACTTCAGTATAGCCCGTAGGAGCAGAGGCATGCAAACTTTTGCACTCACTGAATGCTCTCATTGACAAATCAGTTTTGCAGCAGAAATATTACGCGCACTTCCCATTGGTAAATCACACGTAACACACCCACAAAAAGCACATACTGTTTTTCTGTTTAGACTCGCAGTTTAGTGCATGGATTGATAACTGAGGCCCTTAGTCTGAATTTGTGTGTCTAGGGGATGATATCACCTCCATCCAGCAGGAGATCACCATGATGAAGGAGTGCAAACACAAAAACATTGTAGCCTATTTTGGCAGCTACCACAGGTGCGTAAAGTCTAAAACTTTAAATTGTGACTTAATACAATTCTAAAAGGAAAAAGTTCTGATATTGCTGTCCAAATAATAGATGGAATAGATATGTGGAGCTTAGCCTACGCTCCCTCATTCCTCTGCCACTTTAGATAATTGATGTATAGCTTAGTAATAACTGATGCTTTATTTTGCTGAATGTTTGTTTTATGTCTACACTAAAATCTGTTTGTTCCTCTTTAAGGAACACAAAATTGTGGATCTGCATGGAGTACTGCGGAGGAGGATCCCTACAAGATATTTACCACTGTACATAAATACTACTATTATCTTTCATTACTTTGAATATGCTCAAAAGAACAAAGTGTAAAATTACTTTACAAGTATTTATAAGGAATGATAATGATGAACTATAAAGAAAAAACCCTAAACCTTACCCCCAAACAGTATTGTGTTGTATTGTATTGTATTGTATTGTATTGTATGTTTATATGGATAATGCCTGAAATCTCAGTTCACAATTATACTATCTTCCAGTGTTAATGTTGTTTTTTTAACTTGCCTTTCAAGCTTACTGTTGATGTTTTAGGTGTATTTACATTCTAAGAACTGCAGTTGTTACAGAGGCAGTTTGTCAGTTTGCCAGTGAAAGACATGTAATTAGCTGAACTGAAAGACTTGGAGAAGGATTTATCTCATTTTGACCCAAACCTCAGGGCTGTTTCTACTTTTTACTGTGAGTTATTCATCACTGTTCTTTTCTTTTGCAGTGACGGGTCCATTAAAAGAGAAGCAGATAGCTTTTGTGTGCCGAGAAACTCTTCAGGTGAGACTTCATTGTCTTCATTGCACTTTTCTGCAATTTGTTGATATTATGACCCATTTCTTTTCCTTGCTAAATTCAGTGGTACTTAAGCTAGCCAGATATTAAAATATAGGCTGCACTTGAAGTAAATAGTACAGCTTTGACACAGCAGGGTGCAGTAAAAATGCTGAAATGTGGTGATGTGTTACTAAATATATATTTACTGAGATAGCAGTTCTAAAGACAGTGTGTGTGCATGCATTACGTTATTGCATCAGGAAGAAAAAGCTATTAGGATTTATACTATTTTGTAAAGACTTGTGTTGGGAGTGGGACAAAATACATTTAATTGCATGTTTAATACATTAGACTCCACCTTTAGATTTTAAATACTTATGTCAGCCTCCTGAAATTCATGAATATGTTTCTCTGTTCTCCTGACCCAATTAATTCCATACAGGTTTTTCTGTCACTCACTGGTTATCAATTATTTCTGCATCTCTAGAGAACAGAGTCTTAAAACCAGCAATACAAAAAATGTCCATTATAAGGGAGCTATTACGTCTGTTCAGTTGATTATTAATTTTAGACTATTATTTCAGATACTGTCTGTTGTCAAATGTCATAAATACTTAAATATTAAATCATAATGTTATTACCAGTCCCCTAATTATAACTCGGTAACTGACCGGTTGAACAATCATATTTTTTTTCCTTTGTACAGGGCTTATATCATCTTCATGAAAGTGGCAAAATGCATCGAGACATCAAGGTAAAAAAAAAATACTCTAAAAACCTTATTTAAAATGATGACCAATTATTTTTTCTGTAACTAAAGTAATTTTGCCTTTTGTCCAGGGTGCCAACATCCTTCTAACAGAACGTGGAGACGTCAAACTGGGTCAGTACAGATAGGACAGGGACTCACACACGATAAGCAAGCTTAAGTGATACTTTTCAGATGTGCCAACTGTTCTGTACTATTTGCGTTTGACCTTCATGGACACAACACTTTTCTGTATTTATTATTATTTTTTATTATTATCAGCTGACTTTGGAGTAGCTGCGGAGATCAGTGCTTCTGTCGCCAAGAGAAAGTCTTTTATAGGAACACCATACTGGTAAGATGAAAGTAACCATATCATCTAGAGCTATTCATTGTTTATTTAATTTCAGTGTTATTTTATTTCCACAATTTTGAGACATTTCTTTTTTTTATACATGTTAATAATATAAAAAGTGTAGTGACCATTTCTTAGCTTTAAACAGCCATACAGAGCTACCGGTATGCAAGTTTACTAAATTTAGTCCTTTTTAATGACAGAAAAAATAAACAATCCTCATTCATAGTACTCATAGGTAGAAAATCCGTGTGCTCCCACACCTGACGTAGCTCAACTCAGTGCATGATGACAGATGGTTGCCTTTACATTATAATATTATTACTCTTTACATTATAAATTTGACCTGTTTTTAATCCAAATGATGAATTTCATTTTTAATCAGTTTAACTGAATACATTTTAGGTTTTTTTACCTTTAATTAAATCATTTTGCTTTTAGCTATAATTTCATGGAAATGAAATCTTTTTTAGTCAGAATAATATTATAATAAACCATAACTTGTTTCTGGGCATATGGCTCTCTCAAAAAGCATCATGAAATCTTTTCTTTTTAATCAAATACTTTTCTTAGTCTTTTCTAAGTCTATTGCCTTATCGACTTGTTGTTACGTGTTCATTAAGATTTTTTATGCTGCCTGGGGACTTGTTTTCGTTCTCAATTCAAAGCATTCCCATTCAAACTAAATGAATGAAATAAAAAAGGGGTGATGTCACAGTTTTTGGAACCCTGTTTTATTTTACATTCCTCAAAAATGGCCTCCCAACCTTCTTTTTTTCTCTTTTGAAGCACACTTCACAGCAGTTATCAAAATATTATTACTTGGACATCTTGGGATTATGTCAATGTGAGTGTGGGGGAGTTAGTGGCAGCTTGTCAATGGGTGTGTTGCCGTTTTAGCTTTGTTAATATAAAACTATGATGTCATTTTTGTAGTGGTAGTGTGATTTAGTGTCACAAATGTCTGAAAAAGCATTTCAGATAAAAAAAAGAACTTTTTCATTGCTAAATTTAATCATTTCACAGAATAGATTTCTTGAATTCTCAATTGGATATTGTTTTTGTTAGAAACATGCATGACCAGTTATCAAAATATCATGTAAAAATAAGTAGTTGTTTCCTATCAACAAAATAAAAATAACAAGCATGTAACTTAAGTTAATCATTTTAGTTGTTTAGGTCTAGGGTTATTG
Source organism: Periophthalmodon schlosseri (assembly GCA_000787095.1). Taxonomy (NCBI): domain Eukaryota; kingdom Metazoa; phylum Chordata; class Actinopteri; order Gobiiformes; family Gobiidae; genus Periophthalmodon; species Periophthalmodon schlosseri. Next base: position 29,654 of record KN482938.1, on the reverse strand, counting down.
GACTTTTAACCATATTGGCCTGTTCAGGATGGCTCCAGAGGTGGCAGCAGTGGAGAAGAAGGGTGGGTACAACCACTTATGTGACATCTGGGCCGTGGGCATCACAGCCATCGAGTTGGCAGAGCTGCAGCCTCCCATGTTTGACCTACACCCAATGAGGTTAGTCCATTCTGCTACATTCAAATCTGTGAGTAAACCCTATTCAAGCCACCAACTGTGAGCAGTGGACACTTATGTAACTACAAACTGGAATGCATTTATCATACTATATGAATGTAAACTACTGCAACAGTCTCCACAACAGTGACATTTAAAACTATGTTGCAGAGCTCTGATGTTGATGTCTAAGAGCAACTTCCAGCCTCCAAAACTAAAAGACAAGACAAAATGGTGAGTCCTTTATTTTAGCTGGATCCGTGCCATTTGGACAGTTATACGAGTGTATTGTGTTTACTGTGCAGGTCGTCAGGCTTCCAAAGCTTTGTGAAGATGGCCCTCATAAAAAGCCCACGGAAAAGGCCATCAGCTGAGACTCTGCTGCAGGTACTTGATTGCAAGAGTTGTGTCACAAATCATCTAATGTTTGTATTGCTAGAATCTGTTATCTGGAAGCTTCAGACAATTGAATGCATTGATTTTTATTTTATTAGTTTAATTAAAAAGGGGCCATGCACATGATTTAAACCTGCACTATGTAAGTTTTATGGTGGAGGGTTCGAAACCTGCTTGTCTTCATGAATATTTTCACTGATGGATGCTATATTAAAGTAAGAACTAGATGCTATGTTGGATATTACAATTAAATATGACCATCACTGTACATTCGGTCAGGACACCGATTCATTGCTGTGGCAACATCTAGAAAGAAAATATGTATCAAGTACTATTTAGAAGGATGCATGTTGTATATGGTATAAAATGTATAAATAATGTATTGCTCTTTTTGTCCAGCATCCCTTTGTGACCCAACTGTTGACGAGGAACCTGATTATTGAGCTGCTGGACTTGGCCAGTAATCCTGAGCTCTTCAACAGCCACTCCCACAGCCTGGATGAGAATGATTTGGAGGTCTGAGCGCAGTGTGACGGACTCTGTCTTCATCCTTTCAGTTTTGTATTAATGTGTTTATGTTGGCAGGTTGAAGAAGAGGCTCCAGACAAGATCCAGTCAGCAGGGAAGCACCTAGCTGTGGAGAGAACCTTGTCTGAGGAACAATGTAAGGTCACACCCTGAATACTGGACACTCGCAGCTAATAGAGGAATACTGCAGGAAATGTGCTCAATGTGCTGTCAAACAGAACATGGGGCTGCAGAAAAATATGCAGTTTGGACATTTTTTTCATGTGAGGTTCAGCGGCACCCACTTATACAGTTGTTTGGGTTGTTCAGCTATAGTGCAAATGCTGAATAGTTAGCCGCCCTGTCTCAAGATGTTCTCAGGTTCAGTCCTACTTACCTTCTTATGAAATTTTATGTCACGATTATCATGGCCAAAATAAATGAAATTAATATTACAATTAATATCACAATTATTATTAAAATTGCTGACTGTTTTAAAAAGTTAGTTATGGAGGCATTTATAATTTAAGTACAATATTACAATTATTTAGGAGAGAAAATCATGCTTTTTTTCTGTGTGGTCTGGTGGTATCTGGTGGTATAATGGCATTATATCTGCTGGTGATTATTACAAATATACATGTACCACAAACTGTTATTGTCTCTTTTTATCACAGTTGGCGATATTATTTTTTTATTGTGTTATGCCTTCTTGAAGGTGGAGTTAAATGTAGAGGACATATGAGGATGAACCTAAACTTTATATCTCTTAAATTGCTGATTCATATGTATTTTGAGGCTTTTCTAGGCTTTCTGTTAATATTTGGACTGTATCTCTTTAACAAATATTTATTTATTAGTTATAGAAAGTGTATTTGGTACCCTTGATCATTTTTGATAATATTACTGTATTTTGAATGTCCATTGGCTGAGTAGAGTATGTACTTGATATGCTTGATGACGCAGAGGTTACCATGTTTATAAATTGACAGACCTACAATATTAGTCCTTTGATATTTCATTCACATTGACAGTTGTAAAACTAGTATTGTCATTTCCTGATGGTCACAAGAAATGACAATACTGGTTCAGGTGTCGTATTTTTGTGAGGTTGTTTATGAATAGATTTCAGTATCTGGAGGAAGTTGTGGTTGACATGTGAGAGACTAGTTACATACCTGCCCAAGGCGTTAACTTTGAACATCAAAAAGTCTAGACTGTATAGAATCAATAACACGTGTATTTGGTGTAGAGATGGGAGATATATATGCTATTCCAAAATAGCTTAGATTTTTTTAAGATATGAAAAAATGTAATTAGATAGCTGTCAAAAAGTAGCAATTGATAAAAAAAAAACAACAGAAACCAACAGCATAATCGTCCAAACAAGGGCACAAGCTGATATTTCTCAATTGTATAGTCCATTTACTTTTCTGAGATACCTGAACCTCAACTAAGGGTGTGTCCTTGTTTGGTTCTGGTATGAGCCCAGTTAAATCTTGATGTATAGGCCTGCTTTGGTCCTCCTCAAGGCCTGATTTAATCCTGGTCTAGCCCCAATATAGTTCCAGTATAGTTCCAGTTTAGTCCCAAAGTGTGCCCAAGACATCTACAGGCACATTTCAGCACATTTCTGATTGATTGCAAAACGAATTATCATTATTAGCAGAGGCTAAAAAAAATTGCATTTTTGTCAATATAGCCCATCCCTTATAATTCTCTTTTGTAGTTGACATAGCCATGCATTCCTGACCTCAAATGTGGGTGCTATCCTGGGCCGTACAGTGAAGTAAAGTCACCCAGGCCAGTGCATAGAAGTGGCACTGTCCACTGTCACATACCAGTGGCATGTTTGGTGCCATCCTGTGACGCAGCCCCCATCCCACATGTGTGCACACCCCCAGCACAAAAGAGGTTGCACTGAGGACCCATTGTGCCCATTCATACAGTATTATGGAGATGAATACAGAGTTTGACTGTAAATAAAAAGACAATAACTCTACTCATGCGTTAAATATGAGAGCACACTTTTGCTTCAAAATATGCAGGGAATAGAAATTGTCAGCCATAATCAAGATAAAAACAAATACACTGCTATCAGGCTATAAAAAAGGAGGAGGCAGTGTCTTGGAATGCCACAAGTTTCTGCAAGTTGTCTTTCATACTTTTAAAAGATGAAGAATGCACCCATAGACTGTATATATAATATATTATACAGTCCATGAATGCACCATATACTTTGATCATCTTGGAACGTTTAATATTTAAGATTGCCTTTCTCTTTCATAAGTATTATCACTAGGTTCGCTACACAATTAATCTTTAAGATACATTGAGAACAGCTTGCAAAAAACATGCACTATGAAAACATGACTGTAGTGATTTTATGTTTTAAATAGCTGTACATTTTAATACTCTTAGCCAGAGGTGGGTGGAGTAACCAAAACTTATATTGAAGTAATAGTACTGTACCTTTAAAATAATATTACTCAAGTAGAAGTACAAAGTAGTGGTGGCTTGATAGATTAATCAAGAAGGAGAAAAACTACTGAAAACTACTTGGAGAAGTAGCCTACAATTTTATTAAAAATGTATTCAAGTGAATCTAAATCTAGTACCCATCTCACATAAAAATGTTCAGCTTACTTTTTAATAGTTATTTTTTATGTTTTCTCAATGCCACCATATCACATTACTTGTTCAAAGCTGTTACTTTGGTTAGTAATGACCTGTTGCAGTCGGCCCTCAATATTGATGTTGATGTACTAAGTGCTTAATGCAGCTAATGCTATTAAGTTGAGAGTGGCTGCTAAATCTCACCATCTGTTAAATCTATAATCGACTTTTGGTTGTTGTGTTTTTACAGTTGACCAGGTGAAATTCAGGCCTCCTTTACGGAAAGTGACAGAGCCTTATCCTGATTTTGTGAGTCATTCAATTACATTACTCCAGTCACATACATTTCTATTGTTCTATTGTTACCTGGGACAAAGAGGCCACTTATGAATCTATTTATTTTTTTTCAGATTAATAGCACTTCAAATATGTTTTTCATCTAAGATGTTATATGAGTATGACCT
>KN482938.1:7092-25449 GCA_000787095.1 Periophthalmodon schlosseri | reverse complement strand
AGCAGGGTTCCTATGACGACGACTGGAGTCTTTCTGGAGATGAGGATAATTCACCGTAAGACACTGATTTTCTTATGTAACAGCAAGTGGGTTAAATTATCTTGATAATGTAATTTCATTTGATGTACTATAAATTGTACAGTTTTTGTGTGTAAGATTTAATCAATGACATTTTCCCCTCTGCATTATATAAATTTATAACATTTAAAAGACAAAAAAACGCACACATTTCTAATTTGGGTAGATTACAGACAATGCAGGCTGGAGGAGTAGTGAGAAAGTTGTAGTGTGCAGAGCTGATTCCTTCCCGTCCCATTGTTAGCTGTGAGGCCGGCCCATAGTCACATAAACAGAGGTCTTCCTGTTGCAGGAGCCTGCTGGAATGTGTGGAGCAAGCTCTGCAGCTGAGGTAGGACACGGCCGCCACCCCAGTCGCTAACCCCGGTGTGCCCCCCTCCCCGGACCCTCTCCTGACCCCCTCCCCATACCCCATGTGCCACCTGAAATCACCTGCTTCTCGTGGTGATGAGCTGATCAGTGGGTCTGCTGTGTCCTGTGTCCGCTGGGTGTGGGGATAATACAGTAGATCATATCATTGGCTTCAGTTTCAACTTTCAGTGCTTTTTTGTTTGCTTTTAATCATCTTGTTATCTGTTGGATTTTGTTGCTGCAATTAGACCGCCGACATTTTACTTTGACGTAACTGTCATTGATTGCTTGAAAAAATTTGTTGGTAATTGTACTTGTCTTGCTTTTCAGGAGTTTAACAATTAAGAGAGTGCCCTCTACTGACGTAAGTTATTAGGGAACTGGGTCTATGAATTTTGAATAAAATAATTCATTCAGTAATTCTTTAACCTTATGTTAAACTTTTCTATCATATTTTCAAATAGTTTAATGCTTTGAGATTTTTAGATTTTGGAGTGTCATTTGCATGCATAAAACATTGAACTATATTCTATTATCTTATACATGTCATGTTTATGATTAGTGTATGCCTATTAAAAATGTTAATTGTATAGTGTTCTGTTCAAATATATTTAAAATTAATTTCTATTTTTCTCTTTTAGGCTGGCAGGAAGAGTGGTGTGTTCAGCCCCACCACAGCCTCCCTGCCGGCCTTCAGCTCTCTGTCCACACACACAGGTGATCAGGATCTGACCCTCAGACCCAGCTGTACCCTGGGCCCTGACACAACTATAGACAACGATTGTCGCTCTTCACCAGGTAACAACCCCATGGACCTGGACACATGCTGGTTTGCATTTAACCATGTTTATTTGTTAACTCCATACTAGGGTCGCACAATTTTGCTAAAAAATGTACTGCGTATTAGATTTGTGATGTATATTTAAAAAGTAGGATTCTGTTCAGAGTGCACATTGTAAACTACTCCAAGAGCATTTGAGAGAAGACTGAAATATAAACCGATTAATTAATACAAGAATCACATGCATTTCAGAATGTTTGTAGAGATAAAAACAATAATTTTCTTCTTTGCAGAGTACATTCTACTATCTAAATGATTGCAGCCTTTGCGTTTGACATTTATTTTCCAGGTTTGTCACGGTGCTCTGCCACACAGGACATCCGACAGCGCTGCAGTGACCCATGCTTGCCTGGAGGGGACGCTCTACCCAAAGAAAAAAAGCCAATTGCAGTTTCACCTCCAAAAAGAGACACCCCTCTTTCACCAGAATGGAGCACATTGAGGAAAAAGGCTGAGGACTCTGTAAGCTCACCTAAATAATAATAGCATGCGCTCTTTGCTAACCAAAATAACGTTCTAATGTATTTGCTATATAAGTTTAAAGTGTGATTTGCTGTGACTTATGTGTGGTTTGTATCATTCCCATGTTTTATTAGAGAGCTGATTGTCATGGACTTCCTCCTACCCCTCAAGTCCATGTAAGTGTGGCATTTAACAGCATGCTAGCCTAATTTTATTTATTTATTAACCATAATCAATAATTGCTTTATTTAATGTGGAATTGACCTAAACAATTGATATTAATTACAATTACCTACCTGGGAAGAACTTAATAAATGGGTTAAAGAACATATGCGTTCTAGAAGTGATTTTCTAGAAAGGATTTTCTAGAAGGATCTATATAACACAAAGTCCTATGTACCTGATTGTTGACTTTGTGTACTGTGTCTTTAGATGGGAGCATGTTTCTCCAAAGTTTTCAATGGCTGTCCACTTAAAATAAATTGTGCTGTTACCTGGATTTTCCCTAAAACAAGAGGTAAACTCACTCTACCACAACTTTATCCCATGACTCCAAGTAGTCCTGTCACAATAACACATTTTGAAGCATGATATATTGCTACAGAGAAATATAATGATAAACGATAATACTGAAACTATTTTGTGCCGCTGACACAATGCAGGATAATCCCAGTTAACCTAGTTTTAAATAGACAGTATCATTAAAAGGCCTGAGCTGCAACAAATAAATAGCAGAATGAACCAATAATTAGCTTAGTCATTTATTCAACTTTCTACAGCTAAGATTTTATGGTATTACAACGAAAATACCCAAATCCTCGTCACTTTTACAAAAAAATTGTACACACAATAAACACTGAGCCCGAAAATATACTGTTGTAGTTTTCATATATTGAACAAAGTCGATATTGTAATTATTGTGACAGGCCTGACTCCAAGGTGTTTTTGCACCCTGTAAGAATGCATTAAAAGCCACTGTTTGGTTATACACATGTTACTGGAGCAATAGATTAAGAAAGCACAAGATGGATATTGAAGTTTACAGTTGCCCAGTTTGATTAGATTCAATATACTATCTGTATTTTATGTAGACCAGTATCTTATACTTGGAGCAGAGGAGGGGATTTACACACTGAACCTAAATGAACTTCATGAAGATACACTAGAGAAGGTATGGACACAATGAGGACAAAACTGGATTATTTTTTGAGGAGAAATTGTCCAAAATGAAAATTGTTTTAATTAGATTATACTGTGATACTCCTCGCTGCTCTGTCCTTTTTCAGTTGCTGCCACAGAGATGCACATGGCTGTATGTTATGAACAATGTGCTCATGACTGTTTCTGGTAATGATTGCTATTCTCAGATGCTAAACGGTGTCAGAAATAGATTTTCAGTTATTTGATGCTGTGTCGTGCAGGGAAGTCCTCACAGCTCTGCTCCCACAGTCTGACAGCTCTGTTTGAACACAAAGGCACGGAGAGTGTGCACAAGAGGCCCAGTACCCTGTCACTCAGCACCAACCGCTTTACCGAGAGGATCAGCCACAGGTAAAGGGACAATGGATATATGTAATTAAAATGTTCTTGTGGTTATATGTGGGATTGGTCATATTTTAAACTTTATTTTTACCTTTCTGATTAAATGAACTTTTGCAAGGGCTGATGCTGTGCAGGATTCCTTTGTCTTTTGAAACTTTATTTTCTTGAAACAATAACTCTACATTCCACAGAAAGTTTGCTGTATCGGGGAAGATCCCTGACACTAAAGGCTGTAGGAGGTGTAGTGTAGGTAAGACATGCCAAGCACAATCTTAGAGCTGGGTTTATCTTTTCTTCTTAAATACAGGACTTGTTTCCCACAGCCAGAAACCCCTATACAGACAGCACTTTTCTATGTGCGGCCGTGCCCTCTGGTCTGGTCCTGCTCCTGTGGTATGAGCCTCTGCAGAAGTTCATGCATCTTAAGGTTAGTGGATAACATTTTATTCAAGATATTATAGACTTTAGAAGTTTAGAACATGTTCTAAAATCCATAATGGAGGTGACTGGAGGCAAAAGTGAAGTGGAACATTATGTAATTTCAATGGAGGAACTGGAATTAACCACAGATTATCACAAAATTTAAAAAAATAAAGGGAGGTTTGGTAAATAAAAAAACACTTGGATATATCCATCCATTTTCTTCTGGGGCCGGGTCGCGGGATATATTTGAGTGATATTACTGCCTCGTTTAAAGCCATTTACAATTGTATTTTATTTTTGTATTTATCATTTGTGTATTGTGGACAAAAAGTTTTTGAGTAAAAAAAACTCAAAACACTTTTCGCCCATATGACAGAATAAAATTTTTCTTTTACTATCCAAAAGGCAAATTTACAAATGTTAGAACACGCTATATTGGAACACAGTTCTGCATTTGAGTTCTGCATTTTAGTATTCTTTTTAGCTGTATTACATGTAATTGGCCTGTATTCCAGAATTTTGAACGTTCTGATGGGTCTATAATTTTAGATATTATTTTGTAGGTTTCCTTTGCTGAACATTATCAACCTGTGTATTTTAGCATATAGCCGTAAAGCTGCCAGACAGTTTGCCTATATTTGAGCTGCTGGTAGTGGTGACAGATGAGTTTCCTCAGCTCTGTGTTGGAGTGAGAGACTGCAGTAATGGGAAAAGTGGACAGGAACTCATGTTTGACATCATAGAGCTCAATGGTGCTCCTATCTCTATACCAGGTACTTTACCCCTCTGTTCACTTTTGTCATTTAACACTACAACTATTGTGTCAAAAGCATCTTCTCACTTTGCAGACAGTGGTGCACTTAAGGCTGGACAGGTGACCCAGCTTGACAGAGACACAGTTCTTATTGCATTAGAAAGTAAGTGGCCACATTTCCATCTTTTGACAAATATTCAAGAATGCAATAGCTTGACAGCGTTTTACCAGTCTAAAAGCTGTGATGTTCCTTTTACAGAGATGGTTAAGATTGTTAACTTGAAAGGACAACCATCCAAAGAGCTATCTGCGGAAATGCTATTTGACTTCTCCATTGAAACTCTAGGTAAGTTTTGTATAATGAAAGCATTAAATTTGATTCTATGTGATATTAACTGACAATATTTTTTTTTTAGTTTGCTTACAGGACAGTGTTTTGGCTTTCTGGAAACATGGCCTCAAAGGGAAGAGCTTTCATTCTGATGAAGTGAGTGTGAAGTTTTAATATTTAACTATCCAATGTTATTTTTTGTTTATGTATCTGTTTTTATGAAAATGTTATCTTTATGTTAAGGTGACACAAGAGATTACGGATGAGAGTCGGTCTTTCAGAGTCCTGGGAACAAACAGGTGTGGGACGTTTGGTCCAGTGTTTTTTTTTTGTTTTTGTATGTTTTCTTAAAATAAATAAAGAAAATCTAAATGTTGAGACAAATAAAGCCATGGCCAATGTTTCATCTTTTCTGCTTTTTGGTGTTTCATAGGGACATTATTCTCCAAAGCACGCCAACAGATGACCCCTCAGCGCTGAGCAACCTCTACATATTAACTGGACATGAAAGTAGCTACTAACTGTTGGGAATGGCCAAGAATTTAATGTTTATTGCACTTCATGTTGTAAATCTGTGGTAGACACCAGCAAATGCCAAGACATGCCATCCTGGACTCCTATCAGATGAAAGCCAACGCTGAAGCTGCTTCTCATGGCTCAGTTACAATAACCACTGTAAATATTTCAGAGCTTGACTGGACATTTGGAACTAGAAATATAATGTGTGAACCTATAGCATTCATGGTATGCAAGAGAAATGATAACTTTCTAAAGAGAAGAGGTTTTTTTTTCAGCAATAATTTCTGTACATTTACTAAGCACAGAACACACCTGTGTACTTTATAAAGGCCATTAGGTTTGTTAAAAAACCTCAAAGAAAAATGAGCTGTAATTTTTTTTACAGGGGGCATAATATTTCATAACAGGGATATCTATATCCAGAGACTGAGAGACAACAATGTATCAGATTAATAAACTCGCTGTTACAAATAACTTAAATGAATGTATGTTATAGCCTATGTAAAATGGCCTGTTGTTAGAGGCAACATTCTTGAGTGTTACCAAAGTGTCAGTGCATATTGTTTGTTTAAAGGGAGAGTATTACTTTATTACATTATAATATATTCTGAATTGTTCAGTGGAAATCATCCCTAGATTATCTGCAGGATTTTGAATTACCACTAGATGAAGGCCTGAATCACACTGTACCACAAAATTGTAAAGCAGACCTTTTATCTTAATATTAATCTATCATCACTACAGATCATACTTGTATTTATTTATTTATAAATAAAAGCAAACGCTATTACAGTTGTCCACACCATAAATGCTTTACATTCATAAAATAATTCATTTTTAATAAAAAAATAACAAAAGATAAAAAAAATAGCCAAAAAGAAAATGCAGTCATCTAGACAATGTTTCTGAAATTATTTCGACAGCCATATATAAATAAACTTTGTATAGACTAAGGTCCTGTTTCAAGAAGCAGATTTAGTCCAAACTCAGGGTTTGTTAACCCTGAAAAGAGGTCAACCCAGAGTTTTCAGTTTCACAGAGTCAGTCACCATGGTAACTCACTCAGTGAACCTAACCTGGTCCATGGCAGGTCTGAGCTTAACCAGAGTCTGCTCCTGAAGGAGAGCTCTGATTGGACAGTTCACTTCCCAGTCAAAGAAGTAGGAAGAGTTAGAACAAGGTTTAATGATGAGGATTTAATTTTATAAACATAATTTATTTTACACTTTTTTTTTTTTTACATTTTGTTCCAATTTGTAATGTGTAACACAGCTCACTGCTTATAGCTTCTTAAATTAGTTTGGTTACGTTTATCAGCTTGATGTCAAGCAAATGGATTAACTGGAGTTAATTGTTGCCTTAATTTTATACATGTATTTAATGTTACTTATAGAAGTACAGTTTGTGTTACTGCACTACAAATGCTCAAATATATATCAGACCTTTAAGTGCAACATGTGCAAAGTGATAGTTTGTCAAATGAGTTTTAAAGTAGTATTTAAGGAACTACAAAAGTTAAAAACATATTTGTGTTTTAATGATTCACACAAATTCACACTAATTATTCATTAAAGTATTACTTAACACCCCATTTTAATCTCAAACCTGAATTTACTTGTCCACAGTCACATGACTTCTTGTCCCTATAAGATGGAAACCTCCTCTGGTGACTCCATTTTTCTGGGATCCATTGATCATGGCTTTTCTCCTCAGCTAAACTTAAAGTAAACAAACTGAGTGGTCTAACTGTCCTCCAAACCTGTGTTCTGAAACAGAAAACTCTGAGTTGACCCTGTCTATGATAACTCTGAGTCAGGAATTCAACTCAGGGTTAGTTCAGCCTGCTTTGTGAAGTAGGACCCAAGCATGGATCTGAACACAAGTCGATTTTTATCCAAAAATAACTTTATTAAAAAAGGTCAGTGTACGGCAGCGTAGGATTGCCAGTTCGTACTTAATAAAAAATGTGCGGCATAAGGTTTTAACATAACACTATCACATAATTACCATATACTATCTGAAAATTACGTGATACTGTCTCAAAATTACGTGATAGTTTCACGAAATTATGTGATGGTTTTACATTAAAACGTGATACAAAATTATCTTGAGATTACATCATAACAAATTATTATGAAATGACACTAAATGTAAAACGAGGAACTACGGCATCAACGGAGGCTCTATCCACTTTTGCATGTTTGTATTGCGAGATATAGGTTATGCTACTGATGTTGGCATGACTTTTCCCACCCGTAGTAGAAGTAGTTATACTACTGCCGTACAAACTGGCAGTTCTATGCTGCCGTATCAAAGTGAATCAATCGAGGAACATTAAATGAGACCTATAGAGTTGCTTGGAACTGGAACAATCAGGTTCTACATTCAGCTGCCTTCCAGTTTTGTGCTTCATTTAAAGTCCTGGGCAGTTTTGGCACATCACAAGGACGCTTGATAGAGAATTGTCTTTGGTCTATCTGTTATTTATTTGTCCCTATACTATTGTGGTGTTTGCAGTTAAGCCACAGGTCCAGAAGCTGTGTGCATACTTCCTACAGCACACAGTGCACACAGCACAAAATAAACATTTTACCATGCCAAGCCCTGTTGTATGATTGAATACAAGATGGAGACTGATTTGAATTACCACATCCTGTTGAGTTGGTGTAGTTAGTGCTCTTTCCCCACACTCCAAAACATGGGTTAAGGTTTGTCGTGTGTCACTCTTTTTTTCAAGCATTGGCCACAACCATATCAACCATTAAACTGATGGATGCCTCGGATAATGATGATAATGATGAGCGAACGCATCACAAAAACAAAGAAAAGAGAAGACCCTTGATACCCTTTGCTTCTTTGTATAGGGACCCTGCATTTAACCCCATTCATGTTAATTTACTCAATGTTATCCACAAACTGTCTGTGATAAAGTGGCATGATAGGCTTTCTATGAATATTTCTGTACCGTATGTTCAATGGACTTGGTAGCTTGTTTTACTCATCTGATGGCCCAAAAGGCATACGTTGATGAATTTGAATTTTTTCAAGCCAATTCCACATAGGCTATGTCATTTTCACTGTCAAGGGAAGTGTTTTGTACATATCAGATGTACAAACATCACTACTGTCTTGACGAGTTCCTCCCCCGAGTTAAGCATGAGTACCTTTTTATTTGGTCTGAAGAAATGACCCATTCTAAAATTATCTGTTGGTCTGGTTTCCACACTTGGGACATGCAACACTGTATTTTTCCAAGTATGGAAAGCCTACTGCATTTTCCCCAGAGAAAAAAGAATACTGATACATTTTTGGGGGAATTTTAAGTATAATTTTAAGTAAGTGCTGTGGCAAATACTTTGGTTGGGTAAAAGGAGAAAATTAAAAGCTTTAGACTTAGCACTTGGTAATTTAATGTATATTTTTTTGTGTGTTTTTTATGGTGTCAAATGATTGTAGACTGTCTATGCAAATGATGCTCCCCCTCCCGTCCAAAACGTTAAGCTTTCGACGTAAACGAACGTATTACGTATTGTTTGCCGCGCAGTACGCTACCCGAAATAGCTTTCTTCGATCGCCTTTTCTTTCGCCGAAATTCTTTGATTTATTGTGAGGTATTTGCTTATTCTTACATACCTAATTAGTTTATGGTGCAGTAACCTTTGGTGTTCATAAAGGGTTCCATTTTTGGTCCGTGTTGTTTGTAATACATCGCTGTCTACATTATTTAAATCCAAAGGCTAGTTAGCTGCAACGTGGTTAGCCTTTCGTGTTGTAGCTAGCTAGCTAGGTTGTATGGCTATTGCTGGTTATTGCAAAGATCCGCTCTAATATTACTTTTATTCAGTTTATTTCATTGCCTCTTTGCATGCCTGAAAGGTACTCTGTTAGCATACACAAGGGAAACTTCATAAAGTACCATTACATTCGTATTTGAAACTTATTCAACGTACATTATTCACTAAAAGTTACTTTGGAACGTTATGCCTGCATTGCATTGTAAACCAGGATTATACTATTAAAACTGCATTTCTTTTGTTAATGTTTTTGTTCTCCTCTTACAGCACAATGGTGAAAATATTCGTTGGAAATTTGGCAGCTGAAACCACATCAGATGAACTTATGTCCCTGTTCTCTCAATATGGAAAGATTTCTGAATGTGACATTGTCAAGAATTTTGGCTTTGTGCACATGGATGACAAGGCTCAGGCTGAAGAAGCCATCCGAAACCTTCATCACTATGAGCTCAATGGGCAGCCTATGAATGTTGAAATGAGTCGTGGCAAGTTAAGAGGATCCACCAAGCTCCATGTTGGCAATATAGCCTGCACTAACCAGGAACTAAGGGCCAAGTTTGAAGAGTTTGGGCCTGTCTTGGAGTGTGACATAGTAAAAAACTATGCCTTTGTTCACATGGAGCGAATGGATGATGCGATGGAAGCCATTAATAAGTTAGACAACTCTGCTTTTAAAGGTGAACTTTGGGAAAGGGGGGTTAGAGAGTTTACTGAAACTGTGTCCACAATGTGTTTAGATTTTTTTCTAGACTTCCAGGTAGGTTTGAATATTATACAGGTAAGTAAAAGAACCATAACTCTGGAGTTTTTTTTTCTGTGTTAAGATGAGATCTGAGTAAAAAAAAAAAATCCCAAGGCTTATAGGGAGAGGCATTCTAAAGACAAGGTCTTTTGGTGTTCAAAATGTTAGCATTTTCAAATAATGTACAAAAACATTCAGTGAATGCCGGTAAAGGTTCTTTCTGAATTTCTTCTTTTTAAGGCAAACTGATGAGCGTGAAGCTTTCGACTAGTCGGCTTCGTACTGCGCCGGGAATGGGAGACCGGGCGAGCTGTTACCGTTGCGGGGAGGAAGGCCACTGGTCCAAAGAATGTCCTCTTGACCAAAATGGCCACCCTCGAAACGGCTCGGGGCCGAGGTCTGACGGATTCGATGCTCCGAGATTTGCTGGGCGCGGTCGCAACAGGGGTTATAATCCGGGCTTCAGTGGTGAATCAGAGTTTGACGGTGGTTATCCTACGGTACCTAGTTCCCGGGGGCCCAGTTACAGGCGTGGTACGGGCTATGAAAGCTCAGAGAGGTACGGTCCTCCTCCGGCGTATGGTGGCGTGCCTGACCAGGACGTGGCTCGGATGTACAGCGCTGAGGCGGCATACAGAAGCAGCAGCTCGTACTATGGCGCGGTTCCATCCTACCCGGTTCGACGGTCGGCTTATGAACGGGATCCGTACGGGGTCGTGGACTACTACGAGAGGTACAGGGCCGGTGGGTATGAAGGCAGTTATTTTGAGGAGCGTCGCTCAGTTCCCTTGCCTACTCCTCCACCATCTTCATCTTCGGGAATAATAAGGGAACGTCTGCCCCCCTCTAGTCATACTCCTCTTGACCCTTACAGTATTCCTCCTATCCCCCCTCCTCCCGCCCCCGTCTCCTCCTACTTAACGCGTGAGCGCAGCCCAATTCGACGAGTTCCTGAAGCGGTCGGGTACTCATACGATCGTTCACATCTTTCCTCTACGCCCAGTCTCCAAAGAAGTTCAACCTACGAGCACCCGCGGGATCCCGCTGCCGATCGAGCACGCTATGGTTACTAGTCCTAGTTCTTGTGAATTGACTGACATTTAGAATATGTTTTTGTTGCAGCATCAGAAAGGTCAAGCCAACACTCCAAGCAAAAAGATAATCTTCAATCTTTTTAAAAACTGCACTTTTAGGCCATACTTATTAATTGAACACATTAGTAATATCACTTTATTTTTTTCATTCTAGCTTAAAATAATGCTTACCTACCTTTTTATTGTAATATATTCCCATTTTAAGATTCTACTAATTGTGGAAGTGTAGAATATGGTATTTTTGGAAAAAAAAAGTGTTTGTTAAATTGAAGAGACATTCAATTTGATAATTTTTCCCGTTCAGTGATCATATTTTCTGCATGCTAATGAAGAATTCATAGCTGTTGTGTAATCATAAATAGGTGTTGACCCAAGTCATGTAAAAGTTTCTACATATGTGACTTTTCAATTATGTATAATTTTGTGTTCCATCTGTTAAGCCTTTGGACTCAATATTATTAGTGGTGCTTAGACGGTAGATTCATTTTTTAAATTAAAATTCTTTTATTAACATTCTGTCCTTGTTTTTAATGTTTGTTTGTTTGTTTTTTAATTGGTCAATTTACACCATTTATAAACCAGGCAAATTTGAAGTTGTTTGGAGCTGCGTTTCATACATATGATTTGATTTTAAAAAAAGTAAATGGATAGGAATCAGAACTAACGTGGAGTAAAGGGAGGGAGACCTGAGGGACCTTGTAATAGATTCATGAAGGAGGTCTATGGAAGATTCAAGGCAGTTTTTAAGAGTTTACGATAGAAGGTGTCTACCAATCCCGATTCAAAGGGGAAAGTGAGAGCCAATAACATGAGGCGTGAGGGGAGGGTCTTCGCTGGAAGAACCTTTGTGGCGTTCTGATGTACGTACGCCATTTTGATTACGATAGCAAAAGGATCGGTTAACGGAGGTCGACTTATTGTTTTTAGTGTATAGCTATAAATTGAAATACATATAGAAAACGCTTTTTAGGAATACTAGAAATGGCCACTGGAGCAAATGCAACCCCTTTGGGCAAGTTGCATCCTAGTATTGGCGCAAAACGAGGATTTGATGCTGGGCCTGGAGCGGGCAACGGGCTAATGCCAACGCCAGGGCCTCCTGCATCTTTCCCGTCCATACCGGGCTTCCAGCCACCCATGCCAAATCAGCCCTTTCCGCAGTTTAACGCCGGTCCAGGCTTTTCTCAGCCACCACAAGGAGCTCCTGGTGGCGGCATGGCCAAACAAGGTAAGGTGTTAAAATAATGTTAAAAATCTGCCTATGCATGAGCGCCTTGTGTTGTAGCACTATGTGGCTAATGTAGCTCAGTGAGAAATGGAGGCCCTCACATCTTTGCGTGGTCACAAAATGGGGACAATCTCGTGCTTCGTGGAGGTTTTGCACTTTATCCCGTTGATATATGAACAATGATCTATAAATTCAGGTTATTTTAAACTTTTAGAGGATCCACGTTGTGGAATTAAAGGGACATTATGTAATTTAGTGGTTTAAATTCATGTGTCCTGTGGCCTGCTTAGAACCTCCTTGTAATTGCAAAGTAATTTCATCATGTAATCTCCTTGCTCGACTTCTATTGGATATCTAAGCCACCTCGCACAATAAAGTAACTATTTAGTGTTCTTTTCTGCATGTATGTCTTTATAATTATTTCCCTGTAATAACTCAGTTATACAACGTTGGTCGTTTTAGTTTGAAGCCAATGGAATTTTATTAAATGCATTTTATCTAGGCTATATCTGGTTCAGTTTGTTGCCTTTTAACACAAAGTCTATATTGCCAAATTTAAGTTGTAGGGGTAACATACTAAAACGTATGGAAAGGGATGTAACCTTGAAAGTTAAGTGTTTCTGTCTTTGTAGATTTTGGTCAAAAGAAGAGGAAGAGGAGCCGGTGGAGCAGTGAAACACCTGACCAGAAGACTATTATACCAGGCATGCCCACAGTTATCCCACCAGGACTCACGCGGGAGCAAGAGAGAGCTTACATAGGTAAAAACCAGTGCTTTCCTCTGTAACATAGATCTGTCTAATATTAAATGCGATTGCACTCTTGATGTATCACAATAACAAGTTTACCCCCATGATGCACTTGAGGATAAATGATATGTTCTGTTTGCTAAATACCAACAGTTGGAGCTCTTTAAAGGCACTGACTTAAATCAAGATATGATTGAATTTAATTTAATGGTGTAGAATGTCTTATCATGTTCCAACTGTTGTTTGTATGCAGTCCTATTCAATGAGTGATTATCACATTCTAATGTAAAATGTAATAGAAAAATTGCAGTTTGTGATGTCACTGTGTTTTTAAAGTTTGCATACCATTGGGCACCATTAGCAACAAGAGTTTAAACAGATGCTTGCTGTTAATTGTCCTGAGCTGCAGGTCACTGCTCTCTGTCTTGCCTGAACCACCCACACATCATCAATATTGTTCCTTTGCACGGAGGACTTATCCATTATGTCCTAACATGCTGAAGTCTGTCTGTTTTTATTATTGGGCTAAGTGTGAGCAATGCTGCTTCAATGGCATCCATCCTTCACTGAGGTCCTTGTGTGTGTTCAAACTTTAGAGTTTGGACACTATTAAAAATATACTTTAGATATTTAAAAAACTTTTATGTGTTATTTTTAAAATTAATGCAATTATTTAAAACAGCAAATGCCTTTCAGCAGCAGTGTAACACTGCCATGCTGCCTTCTCAGGCCCACACAGTGGTGTTAGACTAGATAAGTCCTTTAGTCAATAACTTGCTTTGTTATTGATGTTGTTTTCATAGTAATGGTTGTCCTTTCATGGTATGTAAACCTTCATTTGTACCTACTACGCTGTCACTGTTGTTCCTTTACTCATTTTTAGATCCCCTAAAACTCTGAGGAAACCTTTTTAAGGTGATTTCTGTCAAGCACAGTTCACAGGGCGTGTTTTCATCACTAATAATTTTATTACACCAAGCTAATTTCAAAATCCATGATGTGCATGGGATGACTGATACCTTAATTTCTTGTCATTGCTTTTTAGAATTTGAATGGTTTCTGACACTGCACTCCTCACTGTTACATCTGTGGAGTGCAGCAAGAGACTGCTATCATCTGCTTTATTCTTATATAAAATCAGTCAGTAATTTGACCGAGCATTTCCTTGACTTAAACTGGAGGCTGATTGTCTCCTGGCTCATTTGGCAGGTCATTCTAGGATTCACGGTCTTATCACTGAATGATATTTTGTGTTAGGGCCACAGGTGAGCTTAGTCTGTACATGCTAATGTTTAGACTCTATTACATTAGAATTACAATTCTATATAATTGATCAGAATGTCAATCTTTTGTTGTACTTAACTGACTTACCATTTGTCTTTATCTGAGTTATGACTGAGACTGTGCTCATGTGCAGAGCGTTGTCTCTCTGATGTTGCTGTGGTAACCACATTTCTCTCCGTCCTTGTTTTTTCTTTCCTAACCTGAATTCTTCCAGTCCAACTGCAGATTGAAGACCTGACT
Organism: Periophthalmodon schlosseri; assembly: GCA_000787095.1. Taxonomy (NCBI): domain Eukaryota; kingdom Metazoa; phylum Chordata; class Actinopteri; order Gobiiformes; family Gobiidae; genus Periophthalmodon; species Periophthalmodon schlosseri. The sequence goes on along the minus strand of KN482938.1, from coordinate 11,017 downwards.
CGTAAACTGCGTACAGGAGACCTGGGAATCCCTGTTAACCCTGAGGACAGGTCGGAAAAAGATTAAACCACAAACAGTAACACTTTCTCTATCCTCTTGACTTTTTGGAAAAAGCAGTTTACAGTTTATTTGTACATTTCTAATGCTATGTTAGTGCTAGATGTTAGCTGTAGGAATTGTTGTGTTTAGTGTATTATATAGGATGGTTAAAACAAGTAGAATATAGAAACCTTTAGAAGGAACACTATTTATTTTTAAACCAGACATTTATTCTCCTGTTTATACCAGACACTCGTGAAGGCTTGACAAAAGAGAGCTCTGTAATGATATCTATTGTTCTAATCAATGTCTGTATGACTGTGTCTGCTAGAAGCAGGAGATGTAGTTTGATCACAGCACCTAATAATGTGGTGTTGGTCAGATATACCCTAGTACATGTAAGGCTACTGCACTAACTTTTATACAAAATGTTTCATTTATCTTCACAAATTAGCTAAGTGTTTTAATCTCTCTTAAGCTGCAGTTACTTTAGGAAGTTCACCACAAACTATCTTTGCAAACGTTATTACTGTATTTAGAATGATCTTTGGACATTATCTCTTGACCATTAAGTTTCTACCTTCTTCACTCAAGTCCACGCCATAAAGTCATAAATCACAATGAGGTTGTACTGTGCCCCTGTCTACTGACCATTGTTTGGACTCCATGTTTAAGAGCATTACTATATACTCAGTTTAGGCCTGTCGTGGTCTAAATAAATATATGCACGATTCTAAGGCATTTCTCGTGGCTTCAAGCACTCTCATCCAGGAGAAAGGGGCTCTTCAGTTGTCCATTGGGTTTGTTGGACTTCAGAAGAAAACAGCCTGGAAATCCATGGCCAGCTCATAACCTAGTCACTAAAAGGATCTGTTCCAGCAGGAAGTGGGTCCCTGAAGAGTGTTTGAAGTTGACCCTGTTAGCTAGCGTCCCGGTCGTATGCACACTGTTCAGCTTCTCATCATAATCAGATATTTTCACAGCAACCGTTAGACTGATTGCAGCTGCAGCATTGGTAGTCACTACCCAGTCTAAATGTGACCTTAACTACTGGGGGTGTTTCAGGTTGCCTCCGCTGGAAGAGAAACAGCAAAGATCTTTTTTCTTAACATTTGCAAACGTGTGAGCTCTCTAATGGGAGAGCTTAAGAAAAGGTGGATCTAATCATAATTCCTTTTCTCTAACCCAAATTAGCCCTCGTCAACCTAACCCTTTTTCACGTACAGAGCCTCTGTAATGCAACAACACAGGTTTTCAGCATCCAAGGAGAGGTCCGGACCTCTACCGCCACATCAGCATCAAGAAACGCTCAAAGCCGCCATTTCTGCTTAGGGTGCAAATTTTGCTTAATTTCTTTTTAATATATCCAACTTTTCCTCCTGCAGGCCAGTAATCCTGTATGCAGGTTTAGTATTGGCCAAGTTTTTTGTTGATTACAGACTAAATTCCAACTATTACCCCCTTTCTACAATTAATAGAGAGAAAAGTGCTCTAGCTCATAATAAATCAGTGCTTAACTCCAATATTGCCTACTTGTTCTTGCACTGACCCTCTTAGTAACCCTCTGACGTAAAGATGACAGTACAGATGAAGAAACATTTTTAATAATTGAGGCCTAGCTAGTTAGCTAGTAGGAGTTTCTGGTATGATGATGTCATTATTCCACTTCTCTCTGGTGTTGATAAAGCGTGCCTTGTGTTTTTGTCTGCACTATTCAGGTCGCCCTCTCCTGAGCCGATCTACAACAGCGAGGGCAAGAGGCTAAATACCCGAGAATATCGGACACGCAAGAAGATCGAAGAGGAGCGCCACTCCCTCATCACTGAGATGCTGGCACTGAACCCCGAATTCAAACCACCTGCTGATTATAAGTATGATCGCATTTCATATGCATGTTTTCTGTTGTTTAAAAAAAAAGTGCTTAGAAACAAAATTAGTTAAAAAAATTTCTGATCCCTTTTAATTCTTCTTAATGTTGTCATTATTTTTGTTGTTTGTATTCCAGACCTCCTGCCACCAGAGTCAGTGACAAAGTTATGATTCCTCAAGATGAATACCCTGAAATCAACTTTGTCGGCCTGCTTATTGGCCCACGGTGAGTCAACCCAGTGACCTCCATAATAAAGAAAAATGATAAGAAAATTGGGTAAAAATTACCACTTACATTTTTTTTAACAGAGGTAACACACTAAAAAACATTGAGAAGGAGTGTTGTGCCAAGATTATGATTCGTGGGAAAGGCTCTGTTAAGGAGGGGAAGGTTGGCAGAAAAGATGGACAGATGTTGCCAGGGGAAGATGAGCCTCTTCATGCTCTGGTCACTGCCAACACCATGGAGAATGTCAAGAAGGCAGTAGAGCAGGTGAACCTTTCTCCTTTTTTATTCCTTGTGCTTATCATGCCCATACAGTCTCTTAAAATGATTAATGCTCTTTGATTTGGCAGATCCGCAACATTCTCAAACAAGGCATTGAAACTCCAGAAGATCAAAATGATCTGCGGAAGATGCAGCTCAGAGAGCTAGCCAGACTCAATGGTACATTAAGGGAAGATGACAACAGGTTAGTCTTCCTTATTCACTTGTAAGGTCAAAAACCTTGAGTGTCAATCAAATGGTATGATATTTTTCTCTAGGATTCTGCGCCCATGGCAGAATGCGGAGCCCCGTAGCATCACAAATACTACATTGTGTACCAAATGTGGGGGAGCAGGCCACATCTCCTCTGACTGTAAATACTCCAGGTACTGAGCTCTGGCATAAAGAACAGCACTTTGAGCTTATTGGACGCTACCTAAGGTGTAATGTCTACTTCTGTTCTGTCCAGCACTTTTGCTGCTCACAGGGCCGCTGGAGGAGAGCCACCCCAGTCCGCCCAGGACAAGGCTCGCATGGATAAAGAATACCTCTCCCTAATGGCTGAGCTGGGAGAAGCTCCTGTCCCCTCATCTGGAGGAGGACACACCAGTCCCCCAGGGGGCGCACCTCGGCCTGCAGGACCCAATAGCAATCAGGCTCCTCCAGTAAACCTTTATATTTTTGTGCAACAATGTTACACTTCTTGTAAGAGCGCATCATTAACACTTGTGTGTGTGTGTGTGTGCTTCTGCAGAACCGGCCTCCATGGATGAACTCTGGACCAGGAGAGAACAGAAACTTCCATGGCATGCCTGGGGGACCTGGTGGACCACACAGCTTTCCTCCTCCCATGTCCAACATGGGAGGTCCTCCAATGCCTCCAAACCCCAATGGAATGCCTCCCCCCTGGATGCAGCCCCCTCCTCCCCCAATGGGCCATGGTCCAGGACCTCATGGACATCCCATGGGTGAGTGAGTTTTTAGTTTTTGTTTTAATAAAATAAAGGTGCCCAACTTAAATCCATGTGACTCTTTGTAGGTTTACTTCCACCGCCAATGGGCATGATGCCACCTCCACCTCCTCCCCCTGGTAATCAGCCGCCTCCTCCCCCGTCAGGACCTCTTCCACCATGGCAGCAGCAAGCTCCGCCCCCACCTCCCACCAGCAGCATGGCTACAAGCACACCAATGCCCTGGCAACAGAGTGAGTGCACAAAAATTGTGTGTTAAAGCACATCACCCTCAGCACATACAACAGCCTTACCACTAAGTATAGGCATAATGTTGAGTATAGACACAATATGTATTTAGTCAGGCTTGAAAGATCTAATGTGAAATGAACAAGACCATAAACTATTATTATTTCTAAGACATTAACCTGTATTTGGAACTTTACAGATACCACCACCACATCCAGCCCTGGCACAGGCAGTCTACCACCCTGGCAACAACCCCAGCAACCCGCAGCCTCTGGAGCCCAGCCTCCACCCCCCATGGGAAGTAGCTCCATGGTTCCACCCCCTCCCGGCG
>JACM01025699.1:0-46837 GCA_000787095.1 Periophthalmodon schlosseri | reverse complement strand
CCACCACTACTGTAGTTATTTGTACTCTAGATGTCTAGATATTCCCGGACTGATCATTATTATTTGTGTTTTCCAGGCGCTGGCGAGAGCTAAGTGCAGTCACTCCTGGAACTTGCCCAGACACTTCCCCACTGCCCCGTCCTGTCCCTCCAGAACTGGACTGAACAGATACAGTTACATTACAACATCAACAACCAATCAGGCGAGATGATCACCTCAGAACTACCAGTGTTACAGTAAGTTTTAACATTTACTCTGTACTTATTCTTTCGTTTTGGCTGATGGTTCAACATGCAGTGATCAAATGTATAATTAGTATCAATAATGAGGTTGTGGGTTTGATTCTCGCTAGCGCCCTGCATGGTTTTTGCATGTCCTCCCTGTGTTGCTGTGGATTCTCTTACCACCAGCTCATGTATCTGCTAGACGAATAGTCCGCGATAGTGGGTGGAAATTTTAATTTTACTTTTTATTGACCTAACTACCTAATCTATTTTATCGATCTAATCTCTCTCTCTATTCCCTCAAGCCTAGAGTTTTACAAAAAAAATAAAATATATAGTTGAAAACGTGATGGGGGCCTAAACGATCGTGACCATTTTTCATATAATTTTGGCTTAAAGTGAGTTTGTAAACTTTGTAAAGTTTAGAAACTGCAACAATATTAATACATTTTGTTTTCAATATTTTTGTAATTGCATATATTAACATTAGGTTAGGTGCCCCATAGCTGATTAGCCTCTGTCCTGTCTTATTTTTTAATATTTCTCTGTACGTTTCGTCTATGGCAAAAGGCCTCATCACTTAACTCTTCTCCACGTTATGAAAGAGGAAACCCTGCCTAATTCCCATAGTTTCTGAGATACCTGTTCTATTATGATTCAAAAGAAAAGTATTGCGTTTTACAAGTCCCGTTTTATCATCGAAGGGACTCTTCCAATGAGTCGGGAGCCACGGATGCGGTGAGTCTGAGCATGAGCATGAGTGAGATCGAGGACCCAGAGGTGAAAGGCAGAAAGAAGAGAGGACGACCCGGGAAACAAGCACAGGTGAGGGATACGTACAAAAACAGCTCACTTTTACAGTGGACATAACTTTAAACGTAAAAAAAGGTTGTTCTTTAAAGGGCCCATATTACGTTTTTTCCTGATCTATGTTAAAATGTTTTTTCCTCGTCACAAACAGACCTGAAGTTGTGTTTTGTTTCATTCGCATATGTTTAACACGCAAACCCTGCATATTTAGAGTTCTTCTTTCAAACAGAAAACACTCTGTTCCACCTTGTGATGTCATGTGGTAATACAGGAAGTGCTCCACTGTGTTTTTAAACTCCACACGCCTTCACTAGAATCATTTGGATAATTTCAGCCCTGGAATTCCCAAACTCTATTGAACAAAAGGTAAATGGAGCTGTTAACTTGAAAACTACCACTACCACTCAAACATGTGTAACAAAACACAACTCCAGGTACGTTTTTGAGGAGGTAACAACATCTTAACATGACTTAAAGCTCACAAGAGTCATATTTGTCTAATATAGGACCTTTAAAACAAAATATTAAAGCTAAATAATAACTAAATAACCTTCTCTGTCCAGGTGTCTAATAAAAAACCCAGGAGGTCCCCGACTGATAAGACCATGAGCGTGTCCAGGGGGCGGGGCAAAGCCAATGGAGTTGCCCAGCACAACGGGGACAACGCAGATCCCGTCACGCTGTTCGAGGTGGTCAAAGTGGGCAAGAGCGCCATGCAGGTCAGCGCTATGGACAGCAATACATTCATGAGATTAAGGCTGGAGATTATAAAGCAAAACTATTGTTATAAACTTGCACACACAATTCACAGATGGCAAGGATTGAAATATTTCACGAAAACACTGATGTATTTCATTTTTAATTTTAAAACTATTAGAGAAATGTATTGTGTGACTTATATATTCAAGTACGGTACTGTTTTAGACATGACTGTGTAAATTTGGTTCTTTTATTAAGATCCTGGTTTAGTCTTTGTCAAGTTTTTTTTGTTTTTTGTTTTTTTTTACTGATAAACAAATACCTTTAACATATAAATACTTCTTCATTTTCATTTTTGTTTAAATATAATAACTTGCCGTGTAAATATAAAGCATTGCAAATATTAATTTTGTAGTGTATTGTATTAAATGTTTCCTGGTGCTTTCCCAGTGTGTGGTGGACGACTGGATTGAGTCGTACAAACAGGACAGAGACATGGCTCTTCTCGACCTCATCAACTTTTTCATTCAGTGTTCAGGATGCAAAGGTACGACTTAAACACGCACATCTTTATTATCCGTAGCAGCAGTAACGCTATAGTAGACACATAAGACTTCTGTAACAATCTTTCCATCCTCGGTAACCAGGCACCGTACGGATTGAGATGTTCAGGAATATGCAAAATGCTGAGATCATTCGCAAGATGACTGAGGAGTTTGATGAGGTAAAAATATTAAAATATATACGTTGATTATTGAGTTGCTTATTGACTGAAAAGTGTGTATGCCAACAACAATCATCCTCATAAATGAACCTTAAATGTAAAATAGCCCCAAAAACAACTGCGATGTGTGGTAACGGTAACTTTCTAACTTTAAATCTGTGCTCCCTCTGTGTCTCCCCCTACAGGACAGTGGAGATTACCCCCTGACGATGCCTGGTCCCATGTGGAAGAAGTTTCGTTATAATTTCTGTGAGTTTATCGCGGTCCTGATTCGCCAGTGTCAGTACAGCATCATCTATGACGAGTACATGATGGACACCGTCATCTCGCTGCTCACTGGACTCTCCGACTCCCAGGTCCGAGCCTTCAGACACACCTCCACACTCGCAGGTAATGTTATTTGTGTTTTTCCTTATCTGTTTATAAATTAAAGGTGCACTTTTCTAACTTACTTAAAGGGCCCATATTGTGCTATTTTCTGATCTATGTTATAATGTTGTTTCCTCATCACAAACAGACCTGGAGTTGTGTTTTGTTTCATTCACACATGATTAACACTCAAACCCTGCATATTTAGGCTTTAGGAGTTCTTCTCTCAAACGGAAAACACTTTGTTCCACCTTGTGATGTCACATGGTAATACAGGAAGCGCACCACTGTGTTTTTAAAGTCCATACACATCATTTGGATGATTTCAGCCCTGGAATTGCCAATCTCTACTGAACTAAGGTAGCTGTTAACTTGAAAATGACCACCACATGACATCACAAGGAGGAACAGAGCATTTTGAGTTTTGGAGATGTAGACAGACTAATAATAAAGTCAGACGTGTGAATGAAACAAAGCACAACTCCAGGTATGTTTTTTCTAACATGGTTTAAAGCTCAGTTTTGTGAGTTTTGTGTAATATAGGACCTTTAATTTTACCGGTGGGGGGGGGTATGCCACCTGCTTCCATTGTTTCCGTGTTGTGAAGTTGTTATTACTTTGCTTGAAATGTTCCACAATATGGGATGAATAGATCTGTCTTATAATTGTTAAATTACAGTGTTTTATTGCTCAAAAGTCCCTTGAAAAACATGCATACATACTGTTAGTGGGGTCGCCTCTCCACAGATCTGACCTTTGACTCGACCTAGTGGTGGCGTTACGTGCTTGTCTCCATGGAGATTTAATGTCATACTATGAAACATGAAATCGATAACGACATCCAACATATTTATAGACTTAATCCTCGTCAAAAAATCTTTGTGTGAATATAGTGCTGTATTAAGTTTTAATCAGAATATTTTTACACGTTTTTTAATACCAGCTTTAATGTCTTACCTTTAGCAATGAAAAAAAACTAAAATCCTTTGTATATTCGTGTGTCCACAGCCATGAAATTGATGACGGCTTTGGTGAACGTGGCGCTGAACCTGAGCATCCATCAGGACAACACTCAGAGACAGTACGAGGCCGAGAGGAACAAGATCGCAGGGAAACGAGCCAACGAGAAGCTCGAGCTGCTGCTGCAAAAGAGGAAGGAGGTGAGGACAAAACCAGAATCTGAAATGCTGAAATTGTTCTTTTTTTTTTTTTTTTACCTACGTTTTTGTTGTTGTGCAGTTGCTGTGCCGTGTGTGATTTTAACAGTCTGCACAACTTTGAGATGTGTCTTTCAAATGTAAAGTACAATATAAATAAGTGATATTCCAACACATGCAAAAGCACAACACAGCTCCATCTGCCTTTGTCATCTTCTTAGCCTATTTTGTGCCATTTAAAAGTGCACCGTGTAACTTTTCTCGTGGAGGATATGCCACCTGCTTGTCTCCATGGTGATGTTATTGTTTTGCCTGGAATATTCCACTGTTTCGTTAAATTCAGATATGCTGTGAGGTGAGCCCCCTTCAGGGTATTCAGAGTGTGTTTTTGAGCAATAAAATCACCTGTGCCATATATTTTTAATGCCATACTGTGGAACATTCTACGTAAAGTAACGACATCTCCATAGATACAAGTTCCGAAGTGCACCTTTAAGAATCATAACCCCCGGAAAAACTTCACTTCACTATGTAAAACTAAAATATATTAACGTTCATCTTCAATTCTTCTGGTTACATAATTTCAAATTTCTTCAACTTTCTGTATAATAAAATGATTGAACTATTTCTGTTAATATGTAAATATGTAAATATGTATTATGTATTATATTAATTTGTGTGAAATGCCTGTTTTCTCTTTTCCAGCTTCAAGAAAACCAAGATGAAATAGAAAACATGATGAACTCCATTTTCAAGGGTATCTTTGTGCATCGCTACAGGTACAAACCACTTTAAACATTACATATACATACTGCCCCAGATAACTTCAGAGTAAGCTAACTGTTTTATGAATTGCCTTTTAACAGGGATGCCATTGCAGAAATCCGTGCCATTTGTATTGAAGAAATAGGAGTTTGGATGAAGATGTACAGTGATGCCTTTCTAAATGACAGTTATTTAAAATACGTGGGTTGGACACTACATGATCGGGTCAGTATGACGGCTCACATCTTTTAACATTATACTCTACGATTTGAATCACATTAATTAAAATAAACATTGACTTACCGGTAAAAATAATTGACAATAATGTAACGTATTTTTCCAGCAAGGAGAGGTGCGTCTGAAGTGCCTGAAGGCTTTGCAAAACCTTTATACAAACAGAGAACTATTTCCTAAACTTGAGCTTTTCACAAATCGATTTAAGGTAAAACAAAACCCTCAATTATTATAACTACTTCTGTACAAGTTTTATTCATTTTATATTTTGTGTTGTTTTGAATAGGACCGTATAGTATCCATGACTCTCGATAAGGAATATGATGTAGCTGTGGAGGCAATCAGACTGGTCACTCTTATTTTACAGTAAGTAATTCAGCTTCTGCAGAGGGAGCGACAGTAGCTCAGTTGGTAGAGTGTGTGTGAATGGGTGAGTGGTTCCTTGATGTAAAGCTCTTTAAGTGCCTGGAAGGTGGAAAAGTGCTGTATAAAATTGTGACCATTTACCATACAATTATGGTAGCCTAACAAATAATGGTGGACAATATGTCAAAATGTAATTGAATCATGATATGTACTTGTGAGTATCTGCCAGTTTGGGGATATAATTTTATTGTGAAACAGTGGTTTTCTTCTTTTCCCTACTCACTTTTCCTTTTGGTCAGCCTTCATTATTCAGTTCAATTCAAGTTTATTTCTATAGCACATTTAAAACAACTTCAGCTGACCAAAGTGCTTCACATAAAAGTCAGCAAAAAACAAATATACAGATAACACGATACATAGGAAAAGAACAATAAAACACAAAGATATCCTGTCTAGGTAGTATTAAATACCAGGGAGAAGAGGTGGGTTTTCTGTCTAGTCTTGAACTGCGTTAAACACTGAGCGGATCTGACAGGCAGAGGGCGCTGTTCCATAGTCTGGGCGCTGCCACAGAAAAGGCTCTGTCACCTCTGGTCTTGAGCCTGGCTTCGGGCACAGCAGCAGGAGCGGGTCAGCTGACCTCAGGGCTGTGGGTGGAGTCTAGGGCTGCAGTAACTCCCTCAAATAAAGTGGACCCATAGAGTGACACATTTAAACACAATCAGTTATGCTCCGAGTGATTGACAAGCAGATTTGAGCAGAGTCAAGTGTGAATTCTTACAACCCTTAAATACAATATAAAGCAACTAAGAAGTATTCATGAACTGTGACAAAATTGAAATTGGTACCTAATCTCTAAGAAAATTGAGATCTGAATTTTCTCCCCTGTCGCCCACCACTGTTAACTAATGTAGACATAAAGGTTTTAACTGGATATAAAACTTTTACTTTAGGGGCAGTGAAGACGCCTTGTCGAACGAGGACTGTGAAAACGTGTACCACTTGGTTTACTCTGCACATCGACCTGTGGCTGTCGCTGCTGGAGAGTTTCTGCACAGAAAGTAGGTTTAAGTTTACATATTTATTTAACCTTTATTTAACCAGGATTACAGAATGCAAAACCCCTGATATTCTCATGTTATTGTGTTTAAGTGTTAAGTGTCTTATTTTCTTCTAACTGTATTTATCTGTGTGTCTTTGTCAGATTGTTTAGTCGTCATGACCCTCAGGCTGAAGAAGCTCTGGCCAAACGCAGAGGGAGGAGCAGTCCCAATGGAAACCTCATCCGCATGTTGGTGCTCTTCTTCCTGGAGAGTGAGGTAATCTTTACACTCACACGTTCCTGAAATTAGATGTTGTATTATAGTGCGAATAATAATCATCATCATTATTGTATTCCTGTCTTTCCCCAGCTCCATGAACACGCGGCGTACCTGGTGGACTCACTGTGGGAGAGTTCTCAGGAGCTGCTCAAAGACTGGGAGTGTATGACCGAACTGCTGCTGGAGGAGCCTGTGCAGGGAGAGGAGGGTAAGACTCAAGATTCAAACGTCATACGCAGTGAATATGGCATGTATACCTGAACCTTAAATGTCTGGGTAATATGCCAAAAAATGCAGATTTTTTTCCTCAAACAATCGTCAAATTTCTTCCTCCAAAGTCTGAACTCTGCTCCAAACCGCTTTTGAGAAGACCAAAGCTGATCATTGACAACTCACTGAATCTTCATTTAAATTTGATTAATTGAACAGCTCTACATGGTGTTAATATCATCCTGAAATAATATTTGTTAAGGGAATCTAAAGAAGGGAAACACAAAAAGCAAATATCCATTAAACTGACTCTGTGCGCAACTGCACCTGACAACCTCACTGTTAGCGTCACTGTTAGCGTCACTACTTCCTGTCCAATTGTATCTCTCTGAGATTTTTGCCGAGTTACGTTAAAATGAATAAATATTTAAAGATAAAGCAGTGGACAGGGAGCTGCAGGTGGATGTCAACATGTTAAAAACTACACATGAAATAAATACTTCACTGGAGGATTCTTCTGTGTTTAGAAAGAGGGAAGTTTCTGTCTCAATGCTAATGCTAATGCTGATTTTGAGGCATAATAAATATTAAAACAACACCACAAACTGAAGTATTCTCCATATAAAAATAATCAGGTAGTCTTTATTTTAATTAATTTGAATTTTAATAGGTTGTTTATTTTATGTTTTCCGATTTTAATTGAAGTGACTGTTAGATTTGAGACACAGTGAGCTAGCTAGCGTGTTGCTGTGCACAGAGCCTATTGACAATACCATTCACATTATTAGCCTACCCTTTTAATAAACCTTCAATAAACAGGTACTGGTTAAACATTAACCAGCACCTGTTGTAAGTACTTTTCTGTTTTTGTTTTTGTTATTCATATTTCCCTGGTATCTTTTTGTGCAGTGTTATCAGACAGACAGGAGAGCGCCCTGATCGAACTCACAGTGTGCACCATTCGACAGGCTGCAGAAGCACACCCCCCGGTCGGCCGCGGGACAGGCAAACGGGTAATGTTATTTGAACACAGGGGCCCTTTTAAGTTCAGTAAATTTGAAACGTTTATTTATAATTATAATGTGGGTATATTGGCTTTACTTGTATCTACTCCTTATTGAACACTTAAAGTTTATTCTGTACGTTTGTCCAGGTGTTGACGGCAAAGGAGAGGAAGACGCAGATAGATGATAAAAATAAACTGACGGAGCATTTCATCATGGCGTTACCAATGCTTTTGTCCAAGGTGAAAAATAGGTTTCGGTTCTGTGTTTTTGCTGGGTGAAACATAAGTGATGTGTTTGTCGAGTAATATTGATAAATTCACACTTTGGACGCAAGGAGGACTAAACTGATAAAAAAATGTTTATATTCATACTTTAAATATTTAGTTTTTCATCCCCCATACAACAATATTATTAGATCACACTTTTCTGTTCATTAAAAAACAGCTAAAATATAATAAAAAGCACGTATGTATTGACACCTCACTGAATCTTGATTTAAATTTGACTAATGGAACAGCTCTACATGGTGTTAATATCATCCTGAAATAATATTTGTTTAGGGAATCTAAAGAAGGGAAACACAAAAAGCAAATATCCACTAAATTGACTCTGTGTGTGTAACTGTCTCGGTTAGGTTCAAATATTGTACAAACTAGTTAATATAATGTAAAATTAAGAAAAGTCCACAAATATCACTTATTACCCTTGTTTGGAAGATTACACTGCAAGTTTCTCTTTTCTATGTATTTATTTTTATCAGCTAATTGCATGATAACACTACATGACTTTTTGATGTTCCAATCCTACATGATTGATTTTTCTGTTTACCTCCCACCTCCACTAATCAGTCTTTCGTTACTTACATAATTACAGTACCAGGCCGACTCGGAGAAAGTGGCTAACCTCCTTCAGATCCCTCAGTTCTTTGACTTGGACGTGTACAGCGCCGGTCGAATGGAGAAACATCTGGATGCCCTGTTGAAGCAGATCAGGCTGGTGGTGGAGAAGCACATAGAGACGGACGTGTTGGAGGCCTGCAGTAAAACCTACAGCATCCTGTGCTCCGAGGAGTACACCATCATGAACCGCGTCGACATCGCGCGCTCGCAGCTCATCGACGAAATGACCGACCGCTTCGCACATTCGGTGGAGGATCTGCTACAGGAGGTATGGGCTAGTTTCTAGTAGTAGTAGTAGTGGTAGTGGTAGTGGTAGTGGTAGTGGTAGTGGTAGTTCTTGGCAGGCGGTCTGCTACCTGCTTGCCTCCACGATCTGTTGCTTTGTTTGGAATGTTCCACTGTATGACAATAAAATTTTCTATCAAGTATTATTCCATTACATGTGTCTTGTATAAAAAACATCTTGAAAAACACACATTTTTCATGTGAGTGGGGTCACCTCTCCCATGTAAACTTGACCTCACCTGCTTGTCTCTGTGGAGATGAGTTTAATATTGTATAACATTCTAAGCAAAGCACATTTCCGTGGAGAGAAGCAGGTTGTAGATATGACATTTTGAAGTGCGATATATTGGCGAAGACAATATAAACGATAAATAACAATACTGAAACTAATTTATGCCACTGACACAATAATCCTAAAGCAGGATTATACCCAAAAACAATAAATTAATATTAGAATGAAACACTTTAGTAGTTAGTTCATATCTATAATGAATCATAAGTTATTTATTTGACTCTTGAAAAACATACATTTTTCATGTGAGCGGGGTCGACTCTCCACTGATGACCTCGCCTGCTTGTCTCTAAGGAGATAAGTTTAATATTGTATAACACTGCAAAGCACATTTCCAAGGAGAGAAGCAGGTTGCAGACACCCCACTAGAAAGTTACATAGTGCACCTTTAAAACTGTAACAAATATAGTCCAACACATGGCCTGCTATTGTTTTAAGTGGAGAATTTCAACCTTTTGTGTTTCTTACAGGCCGAGGAGGCGGATGACGACGACATCTACAATGTTTTATCTACTCTAAAGAGACTCACAGCCTTTCATAAGTGAGTGTAAACATTTTAACAATTGAAACGACTGCCAGCTGTCAAACAACACAGCACATACTTATAATCATGTAATCATACTTATAATCATATAATCCCTTCTCAGCGCCCATGACTTGACGCGTTGGGACTTGTTTGGAAACTGTTACCGTCTGCTCAAAGCCGGGATCGAACAGGGCTCTATGCCGGAGCAGATCGCGGTCCAGGCGCTGCAGTGCTCTCACTACTCCATCCTGTGGCAGCTCGTCAAAATCACAGAGGGGGCGCCCACCAAGGTACAGTACGCTAAATGTAACTATAAACAACCTGTCACGATAACACATTTTGAAGTACGATATATATGGGTGAAGAAAATATAGACGATAAACGATAATATTGAACGTAAAAGTAGAATTATCCACAAAAACTATTCTATCTGTACCGTATTTTTAAGGAACATGAGCTGCAATAAATAAATTAAACTCTCAGTTAGTCATAGAAGTTATTTATTGAACGCTCCACAGCTCAAATCTAAATCGTAGTACAGAAGAATAACCGAAAGTTCCCCACTAGTACCACGAAATAAAAATACCCACGATAAATATTGACCCCCAGAAATAATTGTTCCATCTCTCATGTCTCTTGCTAGGCCCATCGTACAGTACATATTTAACTGAACTGTTGGATCTAATGCTATTAAGTCAAAGCAAGATTTAAAAGGCTTTTGACAAGTAGTAATTCATGGTGCTCCTCCATGTTGTTACGTTTCAATACCCTTCACCAATTTGTTCTAGTCAAATTTCTTCCACTATGTGTTTTATTCGATAAATATTGTTTTTAAGCATTACAATTGTTATCAGTAAAAGTAAGCCTGTCACGATATGAAATTTTGAAGGGCAATATATTGGTGAAGACAATATAGACGATAAACGATAATACTGAAACAAATTTATGCCACTCACACAACAACCTTAAAGCAGGAGAATCCCCCAAAACTATTCTAAAAACATGAGCTGCAATACATTAATAGTAGAATGAAACATTTTAGTAGTTTATATCTAGTCATAAAAGTTATTTATTCAACCCTCTACATCTCAAATCTTATCATAGAACAGAAATATACCCAAAAGTTCCCTACTTGTACAAAGAAAACATACTCGCAATAAATATTAACCCCCAGAATGTGTCGTTCCATCTGTCATATATTGAAATCGAAATATCGTGTCAGGCCGAAGTAAAAGCTGTATTTGATCTTGAACATGCCCGTCTCACATCTGGGGACACAGTCAGGTCATATTTATGGAATTTAAAATCTAAATCTTATATACAATTCCTTTAACTAAGCCAATATTTTACTGATAGAGGTAAGAAAACTCAACCCAACACCCACTTAGCCCATTGCAACTCACAGCTCATCTTGTTTTGCAGACAGGTCCCTATTGTGTTATGTAAGTAATAGATTAGGTAGCATAATAGCTCTATTCATTAACATTTGATCAGGTAATTACTACAGTTATTCAGGGCATGGCCGTATCCTCGAATGCCTGGTCTGTTTAATATTGATCTCCATTGAAGCGTGGTCTTTCTGATGCTTGGCTGATCATGTGAACATAATATAACAGGATGATCTGGTGGCCTTGAGGAGAGTGGTGAAGTCGTTCCTGGCCGTGTGTCAACAGTGTCTGTCCAACGTCAACACTCCAGTCAAAGAACAGGTAATGCGTCCGTGGCTTTGTTTACGCGCTCACCGTGATCTGATTATTATCTGATTTTTGAACCTCTAAAGTTATTTAAACGACATGCAAACCACAAAATGCGTGTTGGCATTTTGCGGGCGACAGTAGCTCAGTTAGTAGATGGAAAAGCGCTATATAAAAATGTTATTTAAAACGCTTTTAATTAAGTCATTTTTGATTGGTTTATTTACTTGTCAATCAAACAAAAAATGATACCAGATTAGTGCATTTGTATATGAAATGAACCGACAACCTCCTCCTGACCATATACCAAGCGATAGATGAGGCAAGTACAAATATATTTGAACTGTCTAATGAAAATGCAAGATTGAAAACAATCAAAATTGCAATTTGAAGGGTTGCATTGAGTACTTTGGACCAAATGCAGGCAATTCTGGTATTAGTTTAGCAGTTCAGCATTCGGTCTTTGCTGAAAAGTGAATGCTCTTGTTTAAAATGTGCTTCATAGCAATGGGAGATTAGATTGACGAGAACGAGACGAGACAAGATTTTTACATAATTTATAATAAATAAAATGTGCAGTTCAGTTCACAATTTTGAATTCACAATTTTTTATGCTTTTTATTTTTGAGCAAGTTAACTCAGCAAAGTTAACCCTCCAAGCCAACTAAAACACATGGGGGAAAAAAATGGGGAAAAGTAAATTCAGCTCTTCTGTTTTCTTTATTTACAAACCTGTTTCTTTCTTTGCAGGCGTTCATGCTGCTGTGTGACCTCCTGATGATCTTCAGTCATCAGCTGGTGTCAGGGGGCAGAGAGGGGCTGCAGCCGCTCGTCTTTAACCCCGACAGCACGCTCCAGAACGAGCTGCTCAACTTTGTCCTGGACCACGTCTTTATCGACCAGGACGACGAGAGCCAGAGCATGGGTGAGGCAGAGCGGACGGTCAAATCACTATGTAAATCTAAACAGGAGGGATAAAGTAAATGCCTGAAGGTTGTAGATTATGGCAAGGCAACTTTATTTGTATAGCACAATTTGTACACAAAGTAATTCAAAGTGCTTTACAGAATAAGAAAGACATTAAAATCACAATACAACAAATCAAAACATAAATAATCACAAATAATCATCCTAAAATGAACGTTAAAAGAGAAGAGTGCAGAAAAAAGCCTTTCAGTCAGATGCACAGCTAAACAAAACCGTTTTGAGCCTGGATTTAAACGTTGTCAAAGTAGAGGCCTGTCTCACATCTTCAGGAAGACTGTTCCAGGTTTTAGCTGCAGAAAACTGAAACTCTGATTCCCCATGTTTAGTCCTGACTCCGGGCACCAGCAGGAGGCCGGTCCCTGAAGTCCTCAGAGTGTCAGATGGTTCATGTGGCACTAACATGTCGGAGATGTACTTTGGTGCTGGGCCATGGAGATTGTTTTATTGTAGCTCAAATATCAAGGTTAAAGTTCACAAAATTACAAGAACCCGAGCATGAGTAGAGGCATTCAAATCACTATACACTGCTAAACAACAGGTGGAATGGAGGACGGTTATATTAAAACAGTTGAAATTGCGTTATTGGTAACTTTACATTAAACTCTGAACAAAACAAAAAAAACTATAGTAAGCAATAGGAAAGACAGAATACATTAATAGTAGCAGTTGTCTTTAATGTTGAATCTTTGCAAATGTGAAATTGTATGACTGCTTTGGATTGTAATAAAATTGGATACATATAATTATTGTGATATCGTAACGCCTATTTCTGCAGAGGGAGACGAGGAGGATGAAGCCAACAAGATCGAGGCTCTTCACAAAAGAAGAAACCTCCTGGCAGCGTTTTGTAAACTCATCATCTACGACATCGTGGACATGCCCGCGGCGGCCGACATCTTCAAACACTACATGAAGGTGGGCCAGAAGGCTATAATTCAAACATACATTATAATTTTAAAAGCACTAATATATGCCCTCTCTATTTCAGTATTATAACGACTACGGAGACATCATCAAGGAGACTTTGAGTAAAACCAGGCAGACGGACAAGATTCTCTGTGCCAAGACACTCATCCTCAGTTTGCAGCAGGTGAGAAACAAAAGTAGTACTATTGGTAGTGTGACTAGTTTAGTAGTAGTTTGTTGCAATTTTAATAAACTTTTCCTCTTCAAAACTATAACCTATAACTTAACTATAACCTTCTGTAGTGTGCGTCAAATCCAGAACACATCTTCTTCCAATTGGTCCAAATTGCTAAAATTAGATATTTGATATTTGGAAGAAGAAAATACACTTCTGTCAACCAATTTTTTTTTTACCAAAATATTTGACAGTTCACACCCAAGTATAATTCTCCTTACTGTAAAAGAAAACTTACTTGGCCAGCCAGAACCACACGCTTTGACAAAACATCACAAAGACGAGTGGGTCTGGAGCCGTATCTTGTCTTCCCGATTTCAGAGGGCGTGATTGACAGGCGGATTAACCAATCAGAGTGACGCATGGGCCGTTCGTGTCAAAAACAAACATAAAAAGGGGGGAAAGAAACATGAAGGACTGAGAAACAGCGCAGATTTTTGCAGAATAAACAATCAAAGCATTAAACTCTTATTTTTCTCAGGTAAAATAAGTTATATATTGTTACAAGAATTTTTGAGAGGAGACGTACTCTACATTTGAGAAACGCGTGATACAAATTACCGACTGTGGTTGGATCGTCTCAAGTTATGACGGAGGATTTTCACTCTCTATTGTCCAGTTCCAGACCCTTCTGGATTTGATCAGAATCTAAAAGGGACTGGCTGATCAGGCAAGTAAAAAACTAGGGTGTGTTAGTTTCAGTTTAGTAGCTCCTCCCTTTTCGACAGATGTACAAGCCAGTACCAAAACCCTGCAGAACTGAAGAAGATACTTGGATGAGTGTCAAAATATTTTTGTTCAGTTGACAGAATTACATTTTCTTTTGCTATGGATGCTACCTGGACAACTGAGGGATTACACAGACGTCATGTTAGTTAATGAACTTGCTAGATTAAATTGTTCCAGGGAAGTTACTGAGTTTGTGTGCGTGAGCAAGACACTTCACCGACATCGCCTTCTGCAGTCAGTCCCAGTACATAAGTCTGATTGCTTTGTTAGACTGGCTTTTTGATTATCTTTATCGCTGAGCACTTGTTGTCTCTGTTGCAGTTGTTCAATGAGCTGCTGCAGGACCAGGGCCCAAACTTGGACCGGACGTCGTCTCACGTGAGCGGCATCAAAGAGCTCGCCCGACGCTTCGCCCTCACCTTCGGTCTGGACCAGATCAAGACCAGGGAGGCTGTGGCCACACTGCACAAGTAAGACAGATAAAAACTACTTTGGTACATGTATAAATTGTTGTTTTGTTGTAAGATATGTTAAATTTATAGTATAGTGTATGCCAGGTTTAGGGTAGATACAAATGCTTTCTGTATAATTCGTTATTAAACCTGTGTGTTCTTTTTAAAGGGATGGGATAGAGTTTGCGTTCAAGTACCAGAACCCCAGAGGACCAGAGTTTCCTCCAATAAACCTGGCCTTCCTCGAGGTCCTCAGCGAGTTCTCCTCCAAACTGATCCGCCAGGACAAAAAGACTGTGTAAGTACCACGAGTCCTGTCTCAATATAAACAACTTTCAGAAAAAACTGCTCTAGTTTAACTTTTTTGTACTTTGAAAATGAAACTGTAATAAATGAAAACTTCAGACCACATGGTACTTATGTTTTGACTAAAGAAGATTCAGAGATTACAATTTTACAGAGTGACACTGTTTTTAGCTACTGTTGTCATGATACAGAAATACTTAATTTTGCACTAGATTTCAATATTAAGGAATATAATAATATAATATAAAATATATTAATATTTTCCGGACTATAAGTCGCACTTTTTTTCATAGTTTGGCCGGGGGTGTGACTTATACTCAGATGCGATTTAGATGTGAAATATGTTTTTTTCTTCATTATTATGCATTTTTTGGCTGGTGCGACTTATACTCCAGAAAATACGGTAACTAATGTAAAGACAAAATAATAGCAGTTGCTCTAGTAGAAGCATGTGGTCTCATACCTGCTCTGATATAGATTAAGACCAAAAACTATTCGGGAAAGGTACAGTTAATCTTGTTTCAATACTAGTTTTAATATCAATTGATATGTAGTATATTTTTTTCACCACCCTGCTGCTTTAGAGTAACAAGACATCATTTAACTTGAATTTCTTCTGTCTCTTCAGCCACTCATACCTGGAGAAGTTCATGTCGGAGTCGATGTCGGAGCGGCGGGAGGACATCTGGCTTCCTCTGATCTCGTACAGGAACAGTCTGCTGACGGGAGGAGACGAGGATCACATGTCTGTCACCTCCGGCTCCAGCAGCAAACCAGGATCAGTGCGCAGCAAGAAGGGACGGCCGCCGCTGCATAAGAAACGTATAGAGGGTGAGACTAAAAATATTATTGTAGTTTTATTTGCTGAACTATTTAAATGCAAAGGTAAGAAAGTTATGAGACAAACATAATAGCCAACAACAGAATTAGTGGGATGGGGTGGCCAAAGGGGGGCTAGAATTTGGGTGAGACTACTTTAAACCAGGCCTGTAAAATGTTAAGGCTAAGATCTAATATTGTGTTTTGAATTATTAATTGCTATGGTAATGGTGCTAGTTTTTCAATACCCATGTGCACAGTACCAGTAGTTTTTTCCCCTCATATATTGGTATTGGGAAAAAGACACCAATACAAGTTTGATATTTTTTCCAGAGATTTTTCCTATTACTAATGGAAATAGTTGAGCAATGAAGCTAAGATGGCTGAATGTTTACACAATCGTCATAAAATCATATCATAACATGACACCAAGGCACATGTTGAATATTGGCTGATTAAATTTATATCAAACCGTATCTCTGAGTACCAGCTTAAAGAGGGATTTATTTACGCTTGTGATTTTTTTTTTTTTTTTTTTCAGAGGAGAGCAGTGTGGAGGGCTCGTGGATGATGCGTAATGACACTCTACCGACACCGGGGGCGCTGCAGACTCCTCAGCTCACGTCGACGGTGCTCAGAGAGAACAGACCCGCCGAACACATGGCAGACCCGGACTCAGAGCCAGGTTCAGAAAACGACTTTGTACACAAGTGAGTGTCCAAAAGCAATAACAAGTCTAATATACAGCTGAACTCACTTAAAAATCAAAAATCTAAATCAATTATAACACGTTTTATGTTAAATTCACATATTTAAATAATTCCGTTTTGTGAGGTTGTCTCCTTCTTGGTTTCGACTTTGTGTGTGAGTAAATTAAACCTGCAAGAACTAGTGTGTTTTAAGTCCATATATGTTCTCAGGACTGGATTTCAAAACTTTCAACTCACTCTTTCATCAATCTGTTAGCGCCATGGTAACAATCATGCCACTAATTTGCAATTTCAATATACTTCACTCCCAACTGTTGCCAGAAGAGGAAGTCAAACACCTAATGCAATATTTTAAATTGAAAATGGGCCACCTATTCTATACAAATAAACAAATGTAAGTCATAAAATGTAAAATGTCAAATTTAAGGTGTTCAAAACCAAGCTTACTCTTTAATAGAGCGATAATTGTACATTTTATCGTGTTTAAAAAGTTAATAAAAATATGTTTTGGGTGCTTAGTCCTCAGATGCAGATGTCGTGGCTCGGACAGCAGAAGATGGAGGAGGTGAACAGGAAGGACCGATCAGGAATGAACTACATCAAGTCACGCAGCAATCAAGGCGTGCGGCAGACAGTGTAAGTGAAACATTTCTGTGTGTCGTCAGCTATGCCGTATCAGAGTCCCAGAAAATTACCGGTTGCTGCATAAAATGTTTTTGTTTCCTGCTCAGGCGCGGTTTGATGGAGGACGACGCTGAGCCGATCTTTGAGGACGTGATGATGTCGTCGAGAGGTCAACTGGAGGACATGAACGAGGAGTTTGAGGACACTATGGTGATCGACCTGGTAAGATGTACCGTCCTAGTTTCAGTCTAGTTTAGTCTTGATGTAGACTTGGTTTGGCTCTGTTCTAATCCTGGTTTAGCCCTGGTCTAGGCTCGGTTTAGTTCCAAGTTTAGTCCCAGTTTAGTCCCAATTTTTTTTGTGTTGGCAAACGCAGTCTTAAACTATTATGATAAAATTGTATTAATAGATTTTATATTAGTTGTAGACGGATACCAAGATGATACAAAATAAAAAGACATGACCGATAAAGTTCTGTTAATCAAGAGGAGAGAAAAAACAGAATACTTGTATGTACTGACTCCCAGAGGAACTTGATGGCTTGCACTAGGGTTCATTAAACTGCGGAGAGTTTGTCAACAACTAGTGGGTTTCTTGGTTCAGTTACTGTATCAGTGGTTTAAGGGGAAGGGCAACTGATGTCAAAACAAATAACAAAAATCCTTAGCAACCGGTTTGATGTGACAACCCAGACATAATTCCATTAGAATTAAGAATTAGAATTAGAATTTAAAAAAAGTGTAAATTCTTCATAAAATGTTATATTTGTTCCTTCGTTTTTAGCCCCCATCCAGAAACAGACGTGAAAGAGCAGAGCTAAGACCGGACTTCTTTGATTCAGCCGCCATGATTGAAGATGAATCGGTTTGTAGTTTTCAACATTTCATCAAAAGAAGAAAAAAACTTTACTTTTTGTTTTGTTTTGTTTTGATTTTCCCAACTTTCTCTCTATCTCTTGCAGGGATTCAGCATGCAGATGTTCTGATTTGGTAACGCCACAGAGATATTATAATCAGGATTCAAATCAGGACTTAAAAGGTTTTGGGACGTCTGACTGACACCTGTCAATCAAACTGCTACAAAGAAGAAAAAACACTGTTGAATCTTCTTTCTTCTGTCGATGGACATTTGTGAAGTTTATCCAACGTTGGCCGGTTCCTCTCCTCGGAAGCAAAGTGTCCCATCCACATTTCAAACATGGGATGACGTGGGAGCCATGTTCTTGTCTGCTCAGCCTGTTAGCGTGTTAGCAGTTAGCTTTGAAGGCGCTTTTGGTCCACAGTATTTTCAGCAGTTCCTCCAGCTAATCGGGTGTACAGTTTTTTGGGATTGGACCATGAACACTCACTGTACAGATCCCAGTTTTGGTGTTGCACTTCGATCCGCCTGGTTCGACATAGAGGATCACTACTAAATGTTGTATATCTTTGCTCTTACTATCCCCACCCACCTCCCTCTGCCCCTGTCTGTCGCAAGAAGAGTGCAATAGTGCTGTGTAAGGTAATAATTAGGGTTGCACAATATAAGACAAAAAAAAAAAAAAAAACATGGGTGGTTTGATAACTATATTCTTGTTGTGATATTGTAATGTCTTTCAAGTGACGGATAATTAGGACTGTTGTCATAGCAATTAACAATTTAAAGAAAAAAAGTCTATATTTTGAAATCAATCAAATCCATAACAGGAAAAAGCAGTGTGAATGAAACTCATGAATACTATTTTAGCATGGGAGGTTTTCATTAATGAGTAAATAGTTTAAAGTAAAAGTTTTTCAAAAATATGCCGGGTTGTGCGATGAAATATTAATCGTAATTACAATTATTGCTTCAGTCAGTTGTTATGTAGTGTTCTCAGTTACATGGGTGTTCGTTAGACCCCCACAGACCCGAGTAAAGCATTGACTCTACAGTGGCTTTTTAAATCATGATTGCCAAAACATTACTGATGCAAATGCAAAGTGTATTCTTCCTCTACAGGTGACATTTTGGCAGTGCATAAATCATAGTTTTTTTACATAATTGAGCAGCTCTGCCTAACCCTGCTTTCATTATACAAAACCTGAAATCAGATACCAATCATTTTGAGACGTGTTGTGCAACCCTAATTGTGGAGAGTTACACATGCGCTGGTGTGGGCCAATGTGGAGTGAATGATGCAATGGCGTTGGACTCGTTGGACAGCCCCCTCACTCTGACATCTCAGTTCGGCACACCCCTCCTGTTCAAGTTTTTAAGTAAAATATAAAAGACAATAAACATATTTTAAAATCAGTAGCTTTAGTACAAAAAGTTTTAAGTGTTTTTGTTTTGTCCGATGTTTGTACAGCTTTTCTTGATATGTATTATCTTGTTCGTTGCCAAACCTTGTGGCCTACATATTCCCTCATATTTGTATCTCATGCTATAGGATTAACAGCGCTGTATGGTTTTGATTGTATCCAGTTCACAAACTTAAGTTCAAATTGAGCGTATTTCACAGATTTGATTCCTACAGCAGTGTTATTTAATCTGATGTTCGTATATCAGTGCAGTGATGGGTCTCTATGGCTTGTTTGAATGTGTCCATATCATTTTTCGCTCATTGTTAAACCAATCACAGCCTAGTCAGATTTGGCTGCGCGGCGGTCCCCCTGTAAATATCAGGAGACAGTTGAGTTGGCACCAAGTCGCTCCAAAAGCTCTTAAAGCCTGTTTTTGTTTAAGCCTAAATTCTTTTTAATAAAATAAAATCTGTAATCAGTTTATTGAATATTGTTGTGAGTGTGTTTTATATTAACTTTCTGTTGTTTTTGTTTGGTAGGTCTCACACCACCTCCCTAAAAGCCTGGACTAGTTAGTTAGTTTGTAAGTTTGTGTTGTGCGTGTATCTCTATGGTGGAATGTTCAGCAGTTACCATGGAGACACAACACACAAAACTCAAAATATACAAAATGGATTTAAACAACACATTTTCAGGAGTCTGTGATCAATATAAGTGTTCATGGTCCCATTTAGAGAGGCTAACTGAAAAACTGTTGGCTAATGCTAACTAGCTTGTGGCTGTTTATGTGTGAGAGACTTGTTTAACAGCACAACTCAGCTCACCTGTTGTAGTTCCAACTAAATTGGCTCTTTCTGGTCAGATTGTGTTAAAATAAAGCTCAGATTATTTCATTTTCATTTCTTTTATCTATATTTATATAGGGAGAGTCCAATGAGAGAGCTCAGACTCTTTTTCATGAGAGCGTTTAAATACAAACCAATACAAACAACAAAACTAAAAAAAACAAATGACTACATAGGTCCATTTAAAACATTAAAAACAGGTACAGGTGTGATTATAAATGTTTATCACCAGATTATTAAAGTGCATTAGTGGCACAAATGCATTTCATTTTTGGAAAGCAAAATAACCAAAAGCTTTTTTTCCCCATTTTAGTTCCAGTGCGGCCGGTTTTGGACGTAAACAATGGTGAGATCTTGTATTTATAGTTCCTGTGTCAAAGTTCAACAAGCAAGTGAGATATTCAGGCAGTCTATCAAGTAGTCCCTTATAAATAGATTAAAGTCTAATAGAGCTTCTGACAGAACAGTGCCTACAGTTAGCATCACACCCCCAGGGAACGTTGATGACATCAGCTGCAAAGTATCAACAGGACTTTCTCTACTGTTGTCATGACAACGGGAGCACGTCTCACGGACACAGTAATAAAACTAAAAGCTTTTTTTTCTTTGTTTGGGAAGTGAACAGGAGCGAGATGAAGCTTTTGTGATGGCAACTGGCTCAAACACAGATGCAGCTGGAAAAAAGGTATGAGATCAACTTATCTCAAGGAGGGTTTCACAGCAATTAAGTGACCATTATTTCTATGAACTTAATAGAATAAGAACTAGGTTTCTACCATTTACAACTGTGAATCCTTATTGCAATATAACTTAAAATGCATCGACAAAACCTCCGTAATAAAAACAGCTTCAGTTTATAGTGTTGTGATCAACATAGATTTATTACACAAAGACAAGTAGAAAAGGCACAGTTAAGATTCCTGACCTTATTAGGTTAAACAGAGGGTCTGAAAGCAAAGAAAAAGATTTATAAAGATATACAGTACAGGAGGGATAGTAGTTGGTTTCCAATTCAACTGTTTTCATAACTGGCAACCAATATGGCCCCAACTTAGCATTTTCTCATTCAAATCTTGGGCGCACCAGCACCCAACTCAAATTGTCAATAGTCTGGAGCTCTGTCAACGGAAATAAGATGTCATTTATCTATTTCTGCCAAAAGTGCAGTTATATGTAAGATAGTCCTTTTTTTTGGTAATTATACCTGCAAAGTTTTAGTGCTTAACTTATTACAAGTATTCGTATGTATTTGGTTCTTTGACCTGCTGTAGACAGGGACCAGAATGGTCTGTCAGGTTATTTCATATCCCTCATTTTCACATCACTGATACATTCTGATATCTTGAGGAAACATCATATTTTAGTTTTTGCTTTTTCACAAAATTGAAAAGTTTTTTTTTTTTTTTTTACAGTGGAGTGGTACTTCAAAACTGCAAGAAGAATCTATTTCTATTTAGGGTCCAAACTCATAAGTTAAAAGTAGCACCTCTACAGTCCATAATATGAAAGAAATCATTCAACTTAAGTGCTTTAATATTGCTAAAACAGTCTTGTGTCTTTTATAGAGGAATGTTGGCATGTTTCTTCCAGGGGTTGGTCTGCTGTTTACTGGCCAGAACTTCCAGATCTCTGCAAATCTTCTTTCGAGTCGTGGCAGGCTCAATAATATCATCCACAAAACCTGGAGGTAAAGACAGTGGGATAATCGCAGGTCAAGAATGACAGATTTTGGAAAATATTTGTCCAAAGATTTAAGATTGGGGAATTTTGGATGTACCTCTGACGGCAGCGGGGAAGGGATTTGCAAATTTTTCCACGTATTCTGCCTCCGCCTCTGCCTGGTTCTCCTTCCCTCTGAAGATGATCTGAACAGCGCCCTATGATAAAGAAACCAATAACATAATGTAGTTACAGTACATGTGAAAATAAAATAAAAATAATAATACTAAAAAAAACCCAAAACATAAGAAAGACATCAAATATATGAAGCAATATATATGGACTTATGTAGAAAAGAAAAAAAAGGTAACTAACTCCACTAAATTTTTTTTATATTTAATATTCAAATCCTCAAAGTAGCCACCCTTTGCTTTGTCGAAAAATATTTAGAAGAGCTATTTAACTTTTTACTACAAACAAAGCAAAGGGTGGCTTTGTTATTTAACGTTTTTTCTTTGCTATATAATTCCATATATATGATGTGCTCTGTATGTATATAAATTGTAAAAAGTAGTAAAAATAAAGAAAAAAAAAACATTGAATAAGTGGGTGTGTCCAAATTTTGACTGGTAGAGAATATCAACATCATACAGCCAGTTGTGTAATAAGAGTGACAAAATGAATTAAAGTAATTTATTAATTTCCTTGTTTTCGTGGCCCATAATTGTTAAAATGGTAAAGTGATAAACCTTAGTCACAGGACTGCATGACTCTTATATGTTGCCATTGATTTTTACATCTCAATCTCCGTACCGTTTATTCCGTACCAACCTTTACTGTATTAATTTCTGTACACATTTTGAGCTGTTGTGAGCTGTTCATACCTTTGCACCCATCACAGCGACCTCAGCGGTGGGCCAGGCGTAGTTCACGTCTCCTCTCAAATGTTTGGAGCTCATCACGTCATAAGCTCCTCCATAAGCCTGAAACATAACATTAAAACAACATCTGTAGGGGTGAAGGTGCCATTAATGGGTACAGAGGAGTGTTTTTAATACTGTAATTTAGTTGAGGTTGTTTTATGGTTGTTTAACTGGGGCCGGTCCCAGTACATACCTGGTAAGTCAAGTTTTAGTCAAAGGTCACATTTTTTCATATAGCGCTTTTCCACCTTCAAAAGCGCTTTACGCCAAGGAACCACTCTCCCATTCACACACTCACACATTCATACACGTATTCATGTATACGTTTGGGGTGAGGTGGGTTAAGTGTCAGTATTCATTGGTGGGAGATGGAATTGCACCGCCAACCTGTGAGGCAGTGAATCGATCACAACCAATGATTTTTTTTTAATGTTGAGAGTGGGATCCAAACCAACCTTCAGGTCACTGGACAAACACTCTACCGAATGAGCTACTGTTGCCCCTGGTTTGTCCTGGTTAAGACCCAATTGATTTATTTTTAATGCCATTTTTAGTCCCAATCCAGCCCCAGTCTCATCAAAAACAACAATTCAAAAAGTTGTACTTGAAAAGCTAAACTGTTGTCTGTACTGCTACTATCTGTACAGGAGAAACAAATATAACTTTGCTAACCACAGCTTCCTCATAAAAAAGTAGCACAAAATACAGGTTTGTCCTGCATCTTTCATCCGTTCATGTGACGTCTGTGTACAGCAGATTGTTACTTAGCTCTCATACATACCTTTCTTGTAATTATAGTAATTTTGGGAACTGTTGCCTCTGCAAAAGCATACAGCAGTTTGGCTCCATGTCTGATGATGCCTCCGTACTCCTGTGCTGTACCTGAAGAAGATCACATTAGAGTCAATGGAATAGAGGCTACTTTGGTTAATTTTGTATTTATGTATGAAAAGCTATATTACATTTTTGAGCAATTGAAAATTAAAAAGGTTCACATTTATACATTTTAAACACTAAAGTCATCTTAAATTTCATTGCAATAGGTTAAATCCACCAGTCACTCAGAGCATTGCTTACACTGACCAACGGGAGGAGTGGGTGGCAAAAGTGTCTTAACATAAACCTGAATTGCACACTCCTACTTTCAAATGATACAATTTGATCAGTAGTGGTAGTAGAACAAGCTCTACAGCTCTGCATAGATTGTCTGGCCAAATATGGTCAAATCTATAATATAAAATTTAAGGAATACCTGGCAAGAAGCCCGGCACATCTACAAAAGTGATGATGGGAATGTTGAAAGCGTCACAAAAACGTACAAAGCGAGCCCCTTTTACTGAAGAGTTAATATCCAGACAACCTGGAAAAAAAGGCAGGGACAACTAATAAACATCTCATTATAAAATAACAACAATAACATTATTTTGTTTAGTTACATCGTGACTTACCAGATGCTACTTTAGGCTGGTTTCCCACCATGCCCACAGTGCGTCCATTCATTCGAGCAAATCCAACCACTATGTTTTTGGCATAGTTGGGCATAATTTCAAAAAACTCCCTTTCGTCAGCAATCTGAACACACAAAAACAATTAGCAACTGTTGTAAAAGTATTGTGTATATTGCTCGGTCCTATTTCCATCACTAGCTTGTATAGACCCAGGAAAAAAATATTTTGTCAATATGCTGATTTAGTGTGGTTGCATAAACTAGTGCTGGGCCAAAGGACGCCATCACTAATTTGGTTCAGCATCTATGGACTTTTTCATTTTACAGGTGTGTTTTGTTTATAGAATATAGTAAATAACGCAGTAAATACTTTAGATCTAGTATTTTACTCAGTTCAAAAGGGAGCAAGACTTACTGCTTGTATAATGTCCAACATGTCATAGGCTTTGGTTGACTCAAGTGGTACAATTGTATCCAAAAATGGTACAAGACGATCACTGCAAAAACACACACAAAAACCCATTTACATTGACGTTCAGGCCAATTTGGCAGTTTTTTTTTTTGTTTTTTTTATTCTCACCTTGGGTCATGGCACTCCCTGATTGGTGCTGGGTCTTTGTTGCTGAGTGGTAGATAATTAAAAAACTCCCTTAAGTTGAGAAGGGCATCAATGTCGTTTTCAAATGCGCGGTGAGCCACGCCTAATAATACAAAATATTTTAGTGTATTATTCATTTGCACCATCTGTTGGTTTAATTTTGTTTTGTGGAAAATGTACAGTATTGTAAAACATAAAACAAACCCACCAGAGACAGTGGTGTGTGTTTTCGCTCCTCCAAGCTCTTCCTGAGTCACATCTTCATTTGTGACGGACTTTACTACATCAGGACCCGTGATAAACAGGTACGATGTGTCCTATAAAAACGTAGAAGGAAAATCATTTTGTAGTAAATAAATGTATGCATATATGCAAGTGTTTTCCCCTCAATTTCAGCTTCCTACCTTAACCATGAATGTGAAATCAGTCAGTGCAGGGGAGTAGACCGCTCCTCCAGCACAGGGGCCCATGATGAGGGATATCTGAGGGACTACACCGGATGCCAAAACATTTCTCTGAATAGCAAATCCAAACAAAAACACATGCAATTAATGTGTCTTAATTTTTTCAGTTTCGCTTTATTTATATAACTATATTTAATGAATCTGTAGTCAGTTTGTACCAGGAAAATATCTGCGTATCCAGCAAGAGACTCAACACCCTCTTGGATTCGAGCTCCTCCAGAATCGTTTAAGCCGATCACTGGTGCCCCAACTGTCATGGCCTGATCCATTATCTAAACAGAGAACATAAGTGTTTATTGATTCATTCTACAGCATTACATACAACATGCATACCTACTGATTAGATTTCAGCACAATATCTTACTTTGCATATTTTTTGTGCATGTGCTCCAGACAAGCTGCCACCGAACACTGTAAAATCCTGATGGAATAAAAATATAACAAGAAAAAACAAGATAAAACATGCATACTATAAACGTGAATAATATCCGATAAAAAGTCTCACTCTACCTGGCTGAACACATAAACAAGTCGTCCATTAATTCTGCCCCGGCCGGTTACCACGCTGTCACCTGGGAACTAAAAGAATACATATTAATCTGATTGTTTTGTGAAAATAAAAGTATAAATAATGATGTACTTTGTTTTTGTCCTGCTCCATGCCAAAATCAGAGCAGCGATGCTCCACAAACACGTCCGACTCCACAAAGGACTCTGGGTCTAGAAGAAGCTCCACTCGCTCTCTGGCTGTCAACTTTCCCTGTAGCATATAACACAGTATTGAAAGTTGTAACTTAAGTACCGTTTACACACACGTTTTATTCTCCTCACTGCTTTGGATAAAACCAAACTGCAATGACTACACTGTTGAGTCTTATTTTTTTATTTCTACTATGACATTGCTGTAGGCCTACTTGTTGTGATTACATACATTTTTATCATACCCATCTGTGGTTTTGCTTGCACAACTTGTCTTTATTTTAAGGTGCATGTTTTTGAGAGATGCCACATATTACACGGTTTAGTTATACAAATTGGAGTAGGCTATATACTAATAATACTAATAACACTAATAATACTAATAATAACAATTATTATTAAGTTATCAAGACTTTACTTTGATCAGTGGCACCTGTGCTGGCAGACTGAGTTAGCCTAGCAAGGTTATATTTCATTGAAAGTTTCAAGTAGGTTATCTTCTATAGTTCGGTCGCCAGTGGAAATCATACGCTAGTAAATAAGTTGCTTGGACATACATTTAATGCATTTTAAACAATCAAGAATAAGATTGTGGCTATTCAGAGCGATTTACCCTTTTGTGCTGTGCATCAATTCTATGTTGACCTCCGCCAACCAGCGCTGCCTTTCGTTTGTTGTCAATCCTCTCTTTTACGGACAGGTGGCTGACTGAGTACCAGCGGCAGGGCCTTTGCTCGCTGCATTGTTGGACTGTCTGAACATGTTTGACCTGAGCCAAACTCCTGAACGATGTCCTGAGTCCATTTAGCAGTCCGCAGCTGCTCCGAGCCACACTGAACGCCGCCATGTTTGCTGTGCGTGCTCAGTGACAGGGGGTGGGGCACGCACGAAGGAGATTTCAGCCAATGGAAAGCGGGGGTTGGAGCTCTTAACCAATCAAAAAGAGGGGTGGGGGCGGGGGCTTAGATATCATTTATTTTCCTATTTATAACTGCATCCTCAGACTCAGGCTCAGATCTATATCAAAACAAGGAAAATAGTGATAGCCAATATGCTCATAGGTGTGAGAGCACCCATTAGGGGCCTGAACTATTATGCAAAATATGACTCAGGCACAGTTCACACTTCAGTAGACATAGCTAACAAACAGAAACTGTATACACATAGGTGTGTTAATTTCAGCTCCTCCCTTCAGACAGATATAAGGCAGTGTCCACCAACAATCTGAACTGAACTGAAGAAGCCGCTTGGATGAGCAGCGAAACGACTTCACTCTAAAACTTGTCCAGTTGATAGAATTGAATTTTTCTTTTGCTATCAGTCAGAGTGAGAAAATTCTTAAGTATCCGGTGAGTAAGCTCATGAAAGACACACCCTTGCATGCATAATACTATAATAAATACACACATATATATTAATGATCATAACAGATAAGTCTGATTATTGAACCAGAATAACCCACTCCTACAGGTCACTATTGACATGTTAATGGTAAAATGGTAAAAATGATACATAGCAATCCCAACAAACGGGACATTGATATATTGTAATTATTGCGTATTACAGAGACATGTAATAATAAATATTTCCAAGCAAATGTCATGGTAGCCGTTCTAGTAACATCACTACTATGTTATTCTCGACAACACGTTAAAGTGTGTAAAATATTAGCAACAACTACAGTTTATCTTTGCATCTATTGATCAATTTGTACATCCTTCGTGGACCGGTAACCATGGGTTACAAGGGAAATATCGCGTGATAATCGACGACCAAGATATGAACAATTGGAGGGAAATCTCGCGTGATCTCCATGCTTGTCGCTGTGAGGAAAAAGTCGAATAGCAAATGATTGATGCCTTGGGAAAACGTCTCGTTAGCTATGTTTAAACGGGCGACCACAAAATCTTATCCTATCGCGAACATAATTTGCAGAATTTCACACGGGATCTTGAAAATCCCTTATATATTTGCAGCTAAGAGCGACTCCAGGGGCTCAGTTTCACCGTAGATTTGTGCTTGCTAATTTAGTTAGCCGTGCTAACGCTAGCTGGTTAGCTTTGTTTACATGAAGTGCGCGCCTGGATCTCTGCTATTTTTTCTGTAAACCCATTTGGACATTTTTATAGTGGTAAATCGACCACTACTGCATCGTAGAAGAAACTCCTTTGACTTCTGCTTGGATTCTATGTTACCACAAGTCAATTTTGGTTTTAAACGCTTGGCTGATGTCGGAAGCTAATAACAGCACGGCGATGCTAACCTTTTGATCATGAATCCTTTGATCACGTAATTCTTTGTTGGGACTTATGCGTCAGTGGGCGCAATGCGAGTAGATAAAGCAAGGCTACACACATTTCCGATCTATTACCACCCCCATTGTTCGTTTAAAATTGTGCTTTATTGAGATACAATGCATTGAACCGGTGGTGCTAACATTAGCTAGCCACCTGCCGTGTGAACGTGCTTGTACACTGTAAAGCCGCCTCACTATGATCGCAGCCTGTTGTGGTGTTTATTAATTATTCATACTATGGATGCATTGAGACACTCAGGTGACTGATTGCTGCTTCACTACTCGGTGTTGTTTCCCACTTCTTGTCCTCTGCGGGGTTCGGTGTTGGCCTTTCCCAGTCGCAGCGAGTAGATTTTTCCCCGGCCGTGTTTCCCCAGAGCAGCGGAGTAGAGCGCAATGAACGGACTAAATGCCACCGCTCTGTACGTGTCCGCCAGCCGGGCCGTGCTGCAGTGTGACCCGCGGCAGCCGCACACCTTCGCCGACATGTACACACTCCTGCCCTTCTTCCGGCAGTCCCTGTCCTGCTTCGTCTGTGGTGAGTAGCGCACTGTGCACGTGCCGCATGTTATTACTGCGTCCATACTATAATGTGAGCCCAGCGCACGATAAATAATGTCTAATAGCACTCTACTGTTATTGACGGGACTGTCCGTGGGCGTGCGTGTGATTGATCGTGCTTGCGCCCTGGTTTCCATAGTAACCGCAGTCATCTGTGCTCGTGTCAGGACAGATGACTCCTCTGTTGTTGTGCTGCTGCAGAGCCATGTGTTTCTATTCATGCTTTATTTACTCACTCTGCAGAGAGAGAGTGCTACATCAACACTGGGTCAGCTTGTGCTTTCAAGCTCCCAATAGACACAGTTCCTTCAAACTCTTTAATCGTAATCAATCAATATAACTTTATTTATCCCTAAGGGGCAATTTAAGCTATGATTTGAGGATCAGTTTATATCCTTCATATATAAAATATTTGTCATGCTAAAATGCATTTTTAATCAATCTGCATCTGAATCCACCTTCTTTTATTATTGAAGTGTACAATTACTTATTATATGGTATGTGTCTGTGTCAAATGGATTAACAATGCCATAATATACACTTTATATTTTCTGTCCTTATCTCAGGTAAACTGCTTCAGGACCCAATCTCTCCTGCACATCCAGACTGTGGGCACAGTGTCTGCTCAGGCTGTAAAGGCCAGAAGATGCGGGTCAGACTGTCATGTAATCGATGTAAGGACTACTCTTTGTTCCAGGAGAACAAGCAGCTGTCTCTGCTCGTGCAGTGTTATAGGAAGCTCTGTGTGTATGTGCTGCACTCGCCGCTGCTGCAGTCCATCAGCAGTGTGGGAGGCTCTCCAGAGGTCATGGCCTTGTTAGACGAGGTGTTGATGTCAGAGGAGGAGACAGACGATCTAAACTTAGTGCAGGAGGAGACATCTTCTACTGCTCCAGAGTCCCTCACACCGACTGAGGCCCCAGCTCTGTCCACAGAGGTGGCTGCTGTTCAGGGCTCCTCAGACCCTCCGTCTTCTAACGGACCACAGGAGTGTAACGGAGAGCTGCTGGAGGACCTGGACCCCTCGTCCCCAGAACTGGAGGTGTGTGAGCTGGTGGAGGAGCCCCCCACTGCCCTCTCCGTCTCCTCTGCAGGCTGTGGGGGGCTGGAACTGAGTCTGACCACTGCTCCTCTGGCCACTAGCACAGGCACCATGTGCTCTCTCAGGGATGGGGATGCCAGCAGCAGGGAGCTGGAGGAAGGAGAGGTGCTGCTGCTCAGTGTGGAGGAGGTCCTACAGACTCTAGATCCTCTGCAGCCTGGCAGAGACTCTCCTCATTCAGAAAGGACACACTTAGGCTCAGAGCGAGCACACACACAGATGTACATTCAGCTGGACTCAGCCCATAACTATACACAGATCCAAACAGACAGGACTAACACAGTGACTGCTCATCACACGCACACGACTGCCCTGGACCCCCCACCGATCCGCCTTAACCGCAAACGCTCCCATTCAGAAAGCGACAGGGAGAAGGTCAAACCCCTGCCCATCTCCTCCATCCTTCAGGGCTCTACGTCTCATGTACATACTAACCCCTCGCACACACTGCTACACACACAGCCCTCTGTGCCCTCTATAACTGTCCCCGCACATACATACTCCTCTTTCTCCAATGGGACGCCTCCCAAAACCAGTCGACCTGTACAGAACCACAGTAAAGGAGCCAGGAAGCATGTTGACCCGAACCCTAAAAAGCCCCACGCCAAGCCTCGGAGCAGTGGAGGCTCCAAATCCAAGGACCGGAACAAAGAGCAGCGTCTTCTGCCGGGCTGCATCATCCCCGCAGCGCCGGCCCGGCCTCCGTACAAGAAACCAGTGGAGAAGAAGGGCTGCAAGTGTGGCCGGGCCACACAGAATCCCTCAGTGCTCACCTGCAGGGGGCAGCGCTGCCCCTGTTACTCAAACCGCAAGGTGAGAATGAAAACATGGAATTTTGTGCAGAAATATTAATTTAAGGAAATAATTGTGCTTGTTTAGATTAATTTTGAAACTACCATTGCAAATGCTTATATTCCCACAGGCCTGTTTGGACTGTATATGTCGCGGTTGCCAGAACTCCTACATGGCAAACGGGGAGAAGAAGCTGGAGGCGTTCGCGGTGCCGGAGAAGGCGCTGGAGCAGACGCGACTCACACTGGGCATAAACCTGACGAGCATCACCGCAGCAGCTGCACTCCGTAACCCGGCAACCACCAGCATTCGCGGCAACACCCTCCTCAACGTCACCACGGCGACAGGATCACCGGTACCAACGGCTTTCCTGTCCCCCAGCTCGCCAGAGGAGCCCAGCTATGAGGACAGTCTGGAGCTGCTCATTGGATAAGAAAAAAAAAAAAATGGAGAGCTTGTTAAATGAATGTGAGAACTGGTTATTCTGTCAACCTGCACCACCCTCCTCACACCAGTGGAGGGCGTCTAAGGCAGCTATGGTTCTGTCCTGTATGTTCTCTGCTCTTCTGTTGGAAATGCTGAGTAGTAAGACTAGCATGGGTGTGCCAAAGCCTCCTGTTTTGTGCCTGTGTGTCCCTGTATGTAACTGCCTGTCCCTAGTTCAACATTTCTCTTTGGTTCCCATGTTTTGACCGCTAGGGGTGCTTATTTTCCTCAAATAGATGACATCCATACTGTACACAGCAATATTAGGAAACCGTATTAGACTTTCCACATGTGTACACAAGCCTAACAAAGTATCAACCATCAAATCTCACGACAGCATTTTACATGTTCCAAGTATTCCTGTGTGTGTCTCCAGCTATATCAGGACAACCAATACTATTAACCCGTGTATGTTAATTGTGAACGAATCTTGTGATTAATCTATGGACTGTATGTTTTTCCACACACAAGACTGTATGCCTTTTTATATCATTGACTTCACTCGATCCAAGTACTGTCGAATGGTGAACTTGTCTTAACGACTGTACACAACACTTACTGTATCGTCAATGCGCGAGGTACATTGTGGACTGTAAGCACTTAGTTTCATTGATTGGCCAAATTACAAGCTAAAAACCACTATCGGTTACCATAGCAATAGGAGCACCAAACAAGGAGCCTCCCAGCCCTTGTGCACACACACGTTGTTTACAGTATTGTCTTCTATATTATAACGAGGATTGTACATGATTGTGTGTTTAGATAAACTAAAGCCATAGGTTGTTATTGACAAAATATAATATACCCTCTTTGTGCGTGCATTTACCCATCACCTGTAGAGTCCCAACTGATGATATGAGACCAACTCAAACTATTTTTGATACCAAATGTTCAATAACTGGTTCACTGTATTTCTTTTAACTCGTTTTTGTTCACAGCACCTTCTTGCCCACTTGTAACTACATGAGGCTGTTTGCTGTCCATGTTATTGTTTACTGTCTCAGCTAAAACTACAACCTTTTATTCATTTAGTCCAGTCAAATCGACCAAAACTATGACTGACAGATCTTTGACCAGTAAGGAAGTAGTGGGCGGGTAACACAGCCGTCTGATCAGAAAGCAAACCCTAGTCTGCGTTGTCTATGTTTCAAAATGTCTTTCTTTTGGGCATTACTTGAACCCTGGTTGAGTTTTGGTATTGTTTTTTATGTAAAGCTCTTGCATAAGGAGTGACGTTTATTATTGCTGAAACATTCACTGCCATAATATGGAAACGTGTATTACGTCATGAATTAAAAGATAGTTTTTTACTTTTTCAGTTTGTTGTCTTTTTGTCTAACTAACCTAAATGCAGCCGGTTGCTAATTTGGGTTATTGGGGTGCTTTATGTTGTCTGTGTCCACTCAAAATATCAACAGGGAATTCAGCATCTTTATATTCCAGAGTGGGATCAAGGTTTGGAGAAGGGTCCACTGTTCCTGACAACACTGAAGCATGGGGAAAAGCAAATGCAGGTAATTTCGTACTGAGAGATGATATGCCTTAACCTTCATGGAAGTTTGAGCAATATTAGGAATTACAATAATACACAACACTGAATATTTATAATGCACTATTTCCAATGGGTTTAAAATACAGTGTTTTGATGCATATGCAGGATATGAATTGTGTTTTTCTCAGTGCAACCACAGACTTATTTTATCACTAATATAACACTTTTACAATAATTGTTATTAGAAAAAAAAATCTACTCATCCAAATCACTATATATTATATTTAACGTTTTACAACATCTATAAAAAGTCACATACTTTTGTATAAAACCCGTTTCTCAGAAATTGCCTAATTTTCCACAGCTTAAGGTACATACTTGCACACAAACTGAAACTTGCATATTTAGTAAAAATGTCTTTTAAAGGGGCACTATGGAACATTTCTGGTGGAGGGTCTGCCACCTGCTTGTTTCCATGAATATTGCTTTTCATGTAATGTTTCACAGTTTGGTGTTAAACGTATCGATCTTGCATTTCAATCAATTTCAGGTGTTTTTATTGCGTTGAAAGAACATGCATTTCTACTGTAATAACACCCCCATGGAGACAAGCAGATGAGAGGCCTTATGCAGTGCACCTTAAAGCTGTTGTGTATAAGCCAACTCAATACTGACATGGCAGCTAACATTCAACAAGTGTCTACTGACCTGCAAAAATGTCAATATTTAAATCTGCCACATAATGTATAGTTATGTGATGTTTCCTTTGTACTTGAAAACACACCCACAAGTCTTTCTTTTTTGCTTCTGTCCAGATATTCAAAACTTTTCTACTGCTGCCTGGTTAAAATGTCCATGCAAACCAGTCACCATCCCCGCTCTTTCTCCAATCTTGGATCTTAAAATTCCCATTGGAACAGCTCTGCCATGTTTGAAGTTTCTCTCTTCTGTATCATGTTAACGGTACTTGAACCCTGGTTGAGTATTTCCCCTTTGGCATAGTTTCGAAATGTCTTTCCTTTGGGCATTACCGCTCAGCAAACTCCTGGCTTCTCGGTCCAGCTAGCTCTTTCATATTTGTAGTTGAAATGTTTTTCTTTGATTCTATCCCACAAGAAATGCCCCGAAATAGCTCGCCCTTCCGTCCATCTCCATCGTGCTGGCGTTGCTAACGGTGATGAAGAGGCGGTCCGCTGGTTGGAGGAAGGCGGTCCCGGCCTGGTGGAGGGAGAACAGTCCGGGCTCCTGACCCTTGGGCCAGCACACGCTCCTGGAGGACTTCATCAGGAGAATAGGTACTGTGTAGGAGCTCATCTGGGGACCACAGAACAAACTATATTAAAGTCGTATAGATGCGTCAACTGGTGTCAAGTTGGGTTGGGAATCATTACTGAATGTTTTCTGTATCGCTGGGCGATATGGAAAAAATGTAATTTAAATTATTCTCTTCAAAAACAAAATTAAAATGGATTTCATTATTGAAATAGACTTTCAATCATTGCAATTTATAGTAATACAAAAAATACATAAATTTTGTCCTCCAAAGTCTTAACTTAAACCACATGCAAGCTGTTTATTGACAATAAGAATCTCAGTCTGTATTCAAATTTGCCCAGCCCTAGTTTTCAAAATACCACTTGAGTAACTGTATTCTGGTGCAGTTACTCTTTCAATTGGTGGTATTCAGAATATTCCAAAAATCAAAGGAATACATTGCAGTACTTGATCAAGGAATTTAGGCTTTAACGCGCGCAGTAATAACACAGCTCTTGTAAGTGTATGTGCAATTTTTATTTCCTTAAAGATCCTACATTGTGCAAAATTGACTCTTATGAGCTTTAGGCCAGTAATAACACAGCTCTTGTAAGTGTATGTGCAATTTTTATTTCCTTAAAGATCCTACATTATGCAAAATTGACTCTTGTGAGCTTTAGGCCATGTTAGAATGTTGTTATCTCAACAAAAACATACCTGGAGTTGTGTTTTGTTTCATTCACACATGTTTGAGTAACTCTACATCTCCACAGCTCAAAATGCTCTGTTCCACTTTGTGATGTCATGTAGATGTAGTTTTCAAGTGAACAGCTCCTTTCACCTTTAGTTCAGGAGAGTTTGGCAGTTTCATGGCTCAAATTATCCAAATGATTCTAGTGAAGGTGTATGGACTTTAAAAACACAGTGGAGCACTTCCTGCATTACTACATGACATCACAAGGTGGAACGGAGTGTTTTCTGTTTGAGTAAATTTGCAGAATTGGTGTGTGTTAAACTTGTGTGAATGACATAAAACACAACTCCAGGTATGTTTTTGATGAGGAAACATTATAATGTAGATCAGAAAATAGTGTAATATGGGCCCTTTAATTAATTAGTAATAAATAAATGCATAACAAACTGGGCAAGAAGCACCAAAGCTGTTTTCTACATTATTAGTATAAAATAATGCAACTCAAAGTGAAAGTATTCTTCAAAATACATTACTCTGATTAGACCAAGTCGGAATACATAACAAAGTACATTTTAAGACAGGTATTCTACTAAATACATTTTCAAAGTATTCTTCCCAACACTGCAACTTGTACAATGTGACAATTTCAGACTCCCAGATATGGACTGGAGCCAACATGGAGTTTTAAAGCAATAATTCCACTTATAGGCCGCATGGAATTCCAGCCTGATACAGAATAAGGCATTTTGACTAAGTTTATCTTGTCTCAAGAGTTACTGCAGAATCCTCTTTTGAAGATTTGATGTTATATAAATATTATGTGTCTGGTCCCAGGAAAAACATGCAGTACTAGGAACAGCAAAGATACAGCGCAGAACCCGCAAACTCCCATTAAAAAAAACAAAAGAAAAGCAGTTTTTTTGACAATGCTCACATCTCACCTTTTTGTAGATATACTGGACCAGCTCTGCTCCGTCCTCCATCCTGGCCTCCCCGTTGTGCTCCTCTGCCTCTCCAGTAGAGGGCAGTCTGAAGTACGTCTGAGCGTAGACGTAGTAGAGTCCAGCTTTTGGCACCAGCAGCTCTCCGCCCTTTAGCTCCATGTTCAACAGAAAAGACAAGCCACGCTGCCCGTCCCACGCTTGGATACGCTCCCCCAGGTAACCCCTACTCCCCCGTGGGCCTGTAAACACATTAAGCAGGTTAAAAGCGCTACACAGATTATCAGCTTTTCTTGTTAAACCCACTTTATTTTCAAATCTAATTGTTTACATTATTGGAGGAACACTATATAACCTCTCTGGCGATGGATCCGCCATTCTTTTCTACACAGAGATGTTATCTCTTTGCCAGAATGTTTCACAGTATCTATCTATCTAGCAATCTATCTTGAATTACAGTTGTTTTTATTGCTCAAAAATACCTTGGAAAACATACATTATTACTGTGAAATGGCTCGCCTCCCCAGAGATCTGACCTTGAACTTGGCCTGGTATAATCCAGTCTACAAAAGCCTGCGCAGATTCACTCTTCGCTGCCCCTATAGGACACACTGTGCTCTGTACCATCAGCTGTCATGACCTTCCTTATCAGCAAAAAGACACTGTCACTGGTTACAATTTATTTTTAAATGTTTCTACCTCAACTACCCTTTATATTTAAAACAACAATTAATACTACTTAGCTCCTCATACAATCTTCACCATACAAACCACCTCTTGTTTATACCCCCAGAATTAAAAAAAAGTAGGTAAACATGCATCTCAACACAAAGCCCCTACTGACTGGAACCTTCTCCCAGTTTCCATCCCCTCTCCGACTTCTCTCCCATGGTTCAGGAATGCTGTTTTATAACATTTTATAAGTATGTTTGTAATTGCTTCTAATCCCGATTCTTTTTACATCTATTTATATTTGCTGTGTCACGCTGATTCATGTATTTAGTCGTGTTAAACTCTTCAGGGAGGGTTGTTGTAACTGTGCCTGTCTCTTGTTTTGTCTTTGTGTATTGTATATTCTATGTATTGTTAATGTCTTCACTTTACTGCTGCTACTGCTGCTGTACCTATTTTGAGGAACCCCGGAAACAAGACGCTCCATCTAAAGGGTTTATCCTCTTAAATAAGAAGAATAAACGGAATAAACAGAATTAAACGTGCTGTATATTTTGTACGTGTCAAAGTCTACTTTCCTTATTTTGAAATATTTCTATTAATATCTGAATATCTATCTCTATGCAGACAAGTATCCTGACAGAACATCATATTGTGGACTTTGGTTTTCGTGTTACTACAAAACAAACCACTGCCAAAACAAACACTGTGAATTCACTCTTTCAGTTGAGCCCGTAATGAGTAATCTGGTAAACAATGTCTTCAGGAAACGGGCTTGTGTCAGCCTCACAAAAGGACACGCAGCTGCGGTTTGATGGACGCAGGTATGAGGATTAAACAGGGAGCTGCCTGAAGCAAATTCCTTCCTCTCTGGCCTCAGAAGTCCTCAGGGCCCGGACGAGAAACACTCAAACGTGAAGATCGCTTTGTGAGAGTTCGGAAGTCAATGATCACACCTCTATCTTTTGGCAGTTTTCCATCTCTCACTGCACTGCATGATTATGAAGCTATTTAAAAAGTGCACCATGAAAGTTTCCTGGTGGAAGTTCTGAAAGAATGTTTCGCAGTAGAGCATTAAACTTATCTACCTGCATGAATTTAAGTAGCTGATGCCACCAAGCCGTGTCACAGGTCAGATCTGTGGAGAGGTGATGCCACTCATAGTAAGAATGCATGTTTTTCAAGATATTTTTGAGTGGATAAGTTTACTATCATACTATGGAACATTTCAGGCAAAGCAATAACATCTCCTTGGAGACAATCATGTGATGCCCCCCATTAGAAAAGTTATATAAAAAAATGCTCATATAAAAAATATAAAAACAAGTGCTACCTTTCAACAAATAATACAAAAATGTGTATGTGTTATACTACTGTTTGAAATCCTGGTGTAATTAAAAACTATAAAACTTCTAAGTTGAGTTTTAAACCTAAATTGCCAGTATAATTTGGTAAATCTTGTTTTGTGATTATGGTAATTTTGTAAAATATCGTGCACCCATTCTAGCCCACGGGCCTCACCTTCTGTTGCGGAGTTCTCATTGGATGATGCGACTCCGGTCACATGAGCCGCCACTTTGGGGAGAGGGACACCTCGAATCGCAGGACCCAACAACGGCAACACAGCCGTCAACTCACCTGGAGCAGAAAAAGTGTTCAATATTTAATAGGCAAATGATTTAATATAAGTAGATGAGCTATTTGGACTTACTTTTCATAGTTTTGGAGATCTCATTTTGAAACTTGTCCTCCATTGCCTAAAAAAAAAGAAAAAGTAAATATTGTAGGTTGTTGGACATTATATCTTTCCACAATTACTTAGGCTAAGTTAAAAAAAAAAGATATATTTGTATAAAATATAGTACTTGCATTAAAATTGCACTATGTAACATTTCTGGTAAGGGGTCTTGTCTCCATGGAGAAATTGTTGCTCTGCCTGGAATGTTCCACGGTATGACATTAAACATATCTATTTTGCATTAATTCAAATAGAGATGTTTTTAGTCTTCAAAAATAACTAACCTAAACATGCATTCTTACTGTGAGTTTGATCTCCTCTCCACAGATATGACCTGTAACTTGGCCCGTTAGCATCACCTGCTTGTCTCCATGGAGATATATATGTTTAATATCATACTGCGAAACATGGAGATAAGCAAATGGTGGGCCTTCCGTCAGAAAAAGTTACGCAGTGCACCTTTAAACTGCCTCACATTAAATTACAGTCATCAAAACTACAAATCTTTATAAACACAAGGCAATAGAAGATGGACCTTCTCTATGTGGGATTGGAGCTGTTGTGTGACTTGCCAGCAGGGGTCGCTCTTCTTCCCCTCGGCGGTGCTGTCCTGAAGCCCAGAGGGT
This sequence comes from Periophthalmodon schlosseri, assembly GCA_000787095.1. Lineage (NCBI taxonomy): Eukaryota > Metazoa > Chordata > Actinopteri > Gobiiformes > Gobiidae > Periophthalmodon > Periophthalmodon schlosseri. Next base: position 7,936 of record JACM01025699.1, on the reverse strand, counting down.
GGATTTGAGTTCATCAAACAAGACACGCTGCTCCTGGAAAAACTTTCCTTCATCTGTCAACAAGAAAAGTGCAAACAAAACATATAACGTACGCCTAAAATACAGACACGTGCCATTTACGCACTCGGTGTTTACGCAGCGCTATTACTACCATCCAAATCAAGATATTCTTACCAAAACGTTTTTTTATTTTTGTTATAGTGCCTAAGGAATAGCTTTATGTTTGAAATTTGACCGTAAATTTGGTACAGGCGTGCAGTGTGAATCGTAAAGCATTTATTTGCCTTGCGCATTTACATTGAACCAGCTGAAGAAATGGCTTGAGGAGCAATGCCAACACCACTTTATGTCACTCTAGAGAAGTAATAACAGGAAAAGATACGGTGCCATAGCTGCTGGTGCAATTCCCACGAAACTTTAACCCAGTAACAACGGTCAACCACGTGATTTGAGCGCGTATCTTACCGTGCTAAGGACTTGGTTGAAGTACATGAAACTGACAGAAACAGCGATGGTTTGAATCAGCACGGCCCCGAGTATGATCATTCCCAGACACTGTGGCGATACAAAAATGGCCATGTCAACGCGTTTGCAGAACAGAAAGTACCCGAGTAGACGCAGAAAACGGCGCAAAATGAGTTGGTTGGGTTGAGTTAGTTGTTGGCTGTAGGCAGGACAAGTCAGATCAAGCTTGGCTGCATTTCTGCACGGAGCAGTGGCAGAGAGAGAGCGAGTTTGGAGGTGGAGCGCAGAGGAGCTATGGAGGTACAAAAGTGATAGTGGATACGGACTGTTATTAGAGAGATGGGAGAGAGGGGGGCTGCAGGGGCGCTGGGCAGGGAGGGAGGTTTTAAATACGCTACTAAGGTGGTCCATTATGGTTTGCACTACTTTGTTAAACAATAGGTCAATGTCCTGATTTGAATTCATTTATTATAAGGGGCAATGCACAACACATTAAAATATGTTTTAGGTTTTAGCAAAAATGTTCTTGAATGGACCTGGTGTAGTCCATGTTTGTTTACTCTTGGTTTCGTCCTGGGTTCGTCCTTCTCCTGGTGTTACTCATTTACTTGGAATTCAACTTTCATAGCAGTTATTTTTGCTTAACTCTACTCAAATGGCAATAAAAAGAGGCAATTCTTCTATTGAGGGAATCACTAGCAAATAAAATGGTTAACTGTGTTTGGAAGGACATCTGACATAAAACCCAATCATAATTAAATACTGTCATATTTTCCACAAACTATATTTTCCACAAACTAATATTTTCTATTTCGGGATTTAATTTTTTTTTTTTTTAATCAATTGGCTTCTAGCAGTGTACCACCAAAGTAAACATGTGGCTTTCCGAGTTCCACCAGATCTAAACCAGGTCTATAACAGGACTATTCCAGGACTATTCCAGGTCTAATCTAGGATTAAACCCGGTCTCTAACAGGACTATTCAAGGTCTAATCTGGGGCTAAACCAGATCTAAAACAGGACTATTTCAGGTCTATCTGGGGCTAAAACAGATCTATACCAGGACTATTCCAGGTCTAATCTGAGGCTAAACCAGGTCTGTAACAAGACTACTCGAGGTCTAATCTGGAGCTAAACCAGGTCTATAACAGGACTACTCGAGGTCTAATCTGGAGCTAAACCAGGTCTATAACAGGACTATTCCAGGTCTAATCTGTGGCTAAACTCGGTCTATAACAGGACTATTCCAGATCTAATCTAGGGCTAAACCAGGTTTATAACAGGACTATTCCAGGTCTAATCTAGGGCTAGGAAGACAAAAAGTGGATCCAATGAACTCTAAATAAGGCAAACCCACAAACTGAAGAGCTCTCCAAGTACCACCTGAAGCAGCTCACGTACCACCTACACTACACCATCTGCCTTATAAATGTCGATTTTATTGTCCAAATCACTTAAAAGTACATTATTAGATGGATGTGTTTAATGCCATACTGTGGAACTTTCCAGCCACAGGAATAACATCTTCTTGAAGACAGGCAGGTGATGGACCCTCCACGAGAAATGTCACGCAGTATAACTTTAACTATCCCACCAAGTTGAGCCGAGTGGTCAGCCTAATCACACAATCAGAAAATAACTGATGTACTTAGTAATAACTTTATATAGACGCTAATACTTAAGTTCCCACAGGCAGGTTGGTTTGAAGTTTTAATCATCTTAAAATGTGCCCCAGATGTTGGTTTTAATAATTTTGTTTGTTCACACAAAATAAAGAGAGGTCTGTTTTTGTATTATAGACAATTATAAGGAGCATTGTTTATTATTTCCAGACAGAAAAGCTCTTTGATGCACCAGGGCTCCCTTTATGGATCCAAGCTGAAGGCAGACTGTAATTAGGCAGGTTACATCAGCGCGGCCAATAAAACATGAAACGTGTAGAGATCATTAGAACAGTGTGTTTCGTTTAAATGCAACCACAAGTCTGTTCCTCAATTGACTTTTATAAATGGGTTTCAGCTTCCTGTTGAAAGGCGCCATTTCCAACACTTTTCACCTTTTAAACATATATTGGGTTTTTTTTATTGTTAATTACTATGGAAACTGTCAATTTCTTATCACTCTAAAACTCACGGATTTGTTGTTTGTTCCTCAGCTTGTGCTTTAGAATTTCATCTCAGAATCGATACATTTTTGAGCCAATTTCAACATCTGTGTCTGTATTATGCCACAGATAAACTGCCAATCATGAAAATAGTTAATTTTAAAAGTAACCTCTCTTTACTGTTTTGTGCTCAGAGGTCAAAATATTACATCTATGTTTAAGTTAATATACTTTACCTCTCCAGAGCTCAAATAAACTCCGTATATTGGTCATTACATTCTTTACATTGCATTCTCTACTGGAGATATCCCACCTGAACAAATGAAGGATTACACAGACATCTATATTGTACAGTAGCACTATGGAATGTGGGTGAAGAGTGGGAAGACACATTCGGCACATCGTGTTGTGACTTGTGAGCTGAAAATCACCCCGCAGTCTATGGCATTAGTGTAGAACAGCTTATAAACAACATTATAAACTCAAATGCCACTATCTCAAAAGCTCAGATACTACTGTCCTTAACAGTAAAAGAGCTACCTATTTGTATTCTATAGATAAACTGCTTTTCAGTACTATTATGACATACATCAGAGGAGTACTTTTCCTGAAAGTCTATAAACATAAATTTCCGTTTGACTTGTAGCGGCATGTTAATGAGCCTGAGACCTATCCACTTTGACCCTTGACCCCGCCCTGACCTCAGCGGCGGCTCATTTCCGAGTTGAGTTCTTCTCCTTTTGATGCAAAATATTTTAATGGAGATGTGTGAATATCTGAATGTTGACACAAAATACTGACTGTGGTTAAATGCAATAAAAATCTTATCTTTACTGTAAATGGTAAATGGTCATATTTTTATACGACACTTTTCTACCTTCAAGGCTCAAAGCGCTTTACATCAAGGAACCACTCACCCATTCACACACACACACTCATACACCAGTGTACGCGGACACTGGAGGCGAGGTGGGTGAAGTGTCTTGCCCAAGGACACAACGTCAGCATTCATCTGAGCTGCTGTTGCCCCTACTGCAGTGCTATCAGAGGTGAGTACATTTTTAATTCTATTTTTTTCACATTTACTCAGTTACATTTACTTGAGTACATTTTTAGAGAAACTGTGATTCTCGGTGTAGTTTCCGTGCCCCGTTTTACACAAAGTTTTGGTTACTCTTCTGTGAGTAAGTCTACAAATGTCTAAAGTTTTATCTGGTCAAAATTATGTTATATTTTATTTTGAACTTTTGTGTTTCTTGCTTAGATGTTACGTCCAAACTGTTCCTCCTACAATTACACATAAGTAGTAGTTATCCCATATACTTAAGTGATCTTGGAGTGATCTTTTGTACCTGTATTTTTAACTGCAATATTGACCTTATTCCGCCCCGCCCACTTTTTTGCCGTAAATGCGACTAAATTGCTTTTCCTTTGTGGTGGCACTTCCTGTTAAGTGGGAATCCCATTCATTTCAATTGTGAATTTGGGGAATTTTTTGCCGCTAAAATCTGATATAAAGTAAGTTCATTTGTGTAAAACTTTCAATGCGCATGTGCAACAACAAGTCGACACTGCACCGATTCTCTGAGACTTTAAAACGGCTCTGTAGTCCCTGTAGAACTTATTTACTGTCAAGATCGGCAGCTCCACACAAAATAACACAACCCGAATGACAATGGCTGCACCCACGGCAACTTCCTGGAATAAGGTGAATACAGTGCCTCTTAATTGAGTACAATTTGTCACACTCCACGCTGTGACACATGCTGTGTTTCTCTCCTCCACCCTTTCCCTGTTTGTGAGTGAACGGGCGGAGTTACCCGGCAACAGTCTCACCTGGAGCATATCCTCCAATCAAGCTCAAGCGGTCAAGCAGTTTCATGGTGAATTTCCTGTTGGCCGCTGTCTAGAGTTTTGATAAACTTTTGCTCTTTCTTTTTTTTTTTTTTGTACTTTTTGCACGTACCCTGATCTCCCTCTTCGCAGTGCCCTGGTTCTAGTTTACGGCCATGTGTTTGCCACTCATCTCCAGATCTGCCAGCCATTACTCCAGACCTGCTCAGTAAACGCTTTGATTTTTTTGCTTCAGTCTTGAGTCACTTTTTGGGTCCCACTTTGTTGTGCCGTAACACAAATTCTGGCTGCCCACCTGTTTGCGCAAGTACATAGTATTTTAGCAGCAGCAAAAATCTAAAACCACACTAAACATTTACACTTCTCTATTCAGACTATATACATATTTACACAGTTATGATGGTAAGTCATTTGTGCAAGGTTAATATTTGTCCACTGCTATCCTTTTATAATGTTTTCTCTCATTTAACCGCCCCACTGTATTTATAGCGTGTTTCTTTTTATAAACCTCAAGGGCATCTCTCTGTACTCATTCCACAGTTTAAAGACAACTTCAAGAATGCAAGTGCTCCCCCGAGACAATGCAAAAGAAAACACAAATATATTTTTTACATTCAAGTAACTTGAACCGCGGCCTGCTTATGTTGTTGGCGCTTTGTCATTTTCGGATACTTTGGCAGTATATATTTGGCAGATATAAAGTAGGCAAAGGTTTATAACAGTAAAAACAACATATCAAAGTTACTCTGACAGCACAGACCTAGACATACCCAGACATAAGGCACTGGTCCAGTATCACACTAGTAAAGATACAGCTCAAATCCCACATATTACTGCTACTATACAATTACTGAATCTGGCAACAAAAATCGGTTTGAATGGAAAATGAATATCATGATTTTCTTGGTCACCATTTAGCAGAGCTGGCAACTGCATTAAACAAATTAAAACCCACTGAAACACAATATAACCTCAAAACTGTCAGTTCATCTCATGGATAGATCACAAGTTTGTCCATTATTTATTTATCAGTTGGTGGTGGTAAGACACTGTAGCCACAACTGCCTTGGAAGAGAGACTGCCAATCTGCACCACCGGCCCCTCTGACCACAACTAGCACTCACACACTCACCACATTCACACTCGGCAAAGTGGGTGTGCTTCAGGACACGATGACAGTTTCCACTAGAGCCACTCCCGCCCCACTGTGGCACCTGGTATTCCCAGTGGTTTTCAATCCAAGCACTAACCAGGCCCAGCCCGGCTTAACTTGGAGACTGGGCATTGTGCAAAGTGGGATTGTCTCACCAAGGTACATGATTTGATTTAAGTCTTTTTAATTACTGCTCTGTCTGAGCCATGAACGCTCTCTTCTCTCAGCACGTCATGTTTTAAAGAAGACCTATTGTGCTTGTGTCAGCTACAGAGTTATAATCTATGACACCCGTGGATCAATATGTTATAATTTGCAAATCACAATATTCATCTAAAATGACAAGTCAGCTGACTTCCGCGTTAGAAAACTGCGGTGCCCAATGGGAACTGACGTCGCCGTAAACGTCATCACAACAAAGAGCCGTAAAGTTGATGGCACCTTCGGTGGATAGCTGCACATCACGCTAGCGAGCTGCGGATTTTTAGAAATTTGTACGAAAATGACTACGCAACGCTGCCGAATCCTGCATGTATCACTGATTAAGAAAATAAAATTGGAGAATAAAGTAAGTACAGAGCAGTGGACGTGTGCCGGTGGAGGTGAAACGGGGGTTGATCGGAAATATGGCGTTTTGAAAATAACTGATTAAAGATTGCGCAAAGATGCACGAATCACTCCAAATACAACTTCGACAGAGTAAACGGTGAGGGAAAACGGCTATAACAATAAAAGCTCTGAAAAATCGATTTTGCATAATAGGTTAGGTCTGCTTTAAATAACAATGAAATTATTTTATTACAAAATTAGTTCAAGATTATTTCAGTTATGGTAAAATGGTCACAGTTTTCTACAGCGCTTTTCCACCTTCAAGAACAACAACATCTTCACAACGACAGCATTCGTGTGTGAGAGCTGGAATCGCACCGCCGACCTATGGGTTCGGTGGATCTGACCGCTCTACCAACGATGTTTATGTCGAGAGCGGGGTTCGAACCGCCAACCTTCGGACCAGTGGACAAACACTGCAACACCAACTGAGCTACTGTCGCCACTGGATTTCTTCCGCTCAATCCGATTAGTAAATTATAGCCTATGAGTCTCCTGAATTAAAATCTCAACTACTCTTACCAGCCCTTTGCTACGTCCTGTCCCCGTGTAAGAAGCTGTGTTAGTGTTTTGCCTATTTCCTGCCATTGTGCGGTGATCTGAGAGCTGTGGGACGATTAGTGCCAAATGACCCACATAGTTAGGATTTCACTGGAGCTGCATGGAGTGACTTTTTCTCGTGGGAGTGATTCAAAACTTACCATTTAACCTTGAGTAATTCCTCATCTTTCATTCTTCGACCTCTAACTTTTGGTCTATTGTCAATCTAAGGAAGTAGGGAGTTTACTCAAAGTGGGCATGGACCAACCTCCCACTGTGAAGACCTGCGTTAAGGCACGCAATACTCTGGACTAGTGTAACTGCAGTCATCTCGAGAAGTAAACGAATCTTACAACGATAAAAGAAAAAATATTTCAAAGTTTTGTTAAAGCTGAGGATACAGTTTAAACCAGTTAAAACAATATGCGCCATCTAAAGGGTGAACAAAAACATCGGCCATACTGTGGAACATTCCAGACAAAGCACTAAAATCTCCATGGAGACAAGCAAGAGGCGGACAACCCACCAGAAAAGTTAAGGCTATGGTTTCTACTGATCACATTACTAATGTGGTTTGTCAAAATGGGTTTCCCCTAATAAAACCAAGTGAAAAGTTTTCCAAGTTTTCCACATAATCTGATTAATAATTACAAAAGCTGATAAGGAGTATCCTGTGCAGCCTTCAGCGGTCTCCAGAGTTCCCATGACTAGTTACTGCTACTATTACTACTACTACTACTACTACTACTACAACTACTAGTACCTACAGTTGAAACCAGAAGTTTACATACACTATATAAAAAGACACATATGCTTTTTTTTCTCACTGCCTGACATGAAATCAGACTAAACTTTTCCTTTTTTAGGTCAGTTAGATTAACAAAATTATTTCTATTTTCTAAATGCCAGAATAATGAGAGAAAGATTTTTTTTTAGACAATTTTTCATTACTTTCTTCAAAGTCAGATGTTTACATACATTTCATTAGTATTTGGTACCATTGCCTTTAAACTGTAGGACTTGGGTCAAAAGAGATGTTTACATATATTTCATTAGTATTTGGTACCATTGCCTTTAAACTGTATGACTTGGGTCAAAAGTTTTGAATATCCTTCCACAAGCTTCTCACAATAGTTGGCAGGAATTTTGGCCCATTCCTCCCGACAGAACTGGTGTAACTTAAGCAAGTTTGTAGGCCTCTTGCTCGCACA
>JACM01010539.1:0-20830 GCA_000787095.1 Periophthalmodon schlosseri | reverse complement strand
ATTATTATTATTATATATTTTTTTTTTCGGCAAATAAATTGCACCTAAGAGAAACACAAAAAAAAAAAATGCTCAAAAACTCTTTTGTTTACATAATGTCACCAAGAACCTACATTACAAGACCGCTCAGTGGCACCCTCTGGATAATTAAAAAATATTATAAAATAGGAGGTGATGGAACCTATTTTTTCATCCTGGAAACATAAAACTAAGCAGGTACATAGAGCCTCTTGAGACCCTAGATGTCCCTCCTATGCCCTGATCCTGTTCTGTGGACCCAGATCCTCCCCTTCCCTCACCTGGCTGGATGACCATAAACATGGCTGGATGACCCCTGTCCTATCCTTGGTGAGACCCCTCGATCCTTTAGTTGAGTGGGCTTGGCCCTATGACCCCTGTCCTATCCTTGGTGAGACCCCTCGATCCTTTAGTTGAGTGGGCTCTGGCCCTACAGTCTTGAACTCTATCTGCAAATGCATTAGTCCTGGACACATGTGCAGCCTGCCCGTCCATGGGAGTGGATCTCTCCTTCACTGTGGTTCTCCTCAAGGTTTCTCTATTTCCCACTGTTTTTTTGTTTTGTTTTTTTATTTTTTCCTACAGAAGGAGGGTCTAAGGACAGGGGATGTTCTGGGACAGTTATACATTTGCTTGTTTTCTATGAATGTTGGTTAATCTGTCTGTTATTGACCAATGTCTGTTTCATTGTTGATTTTCTAACTTTTTGTTGGTTAAATCAGTGATCCTGTTAAGCCCTAAGAGGCAACTGCTGGTGTGGCTTTGGGCTTTACAAAAATAAATTGAATTAAGAGGTCTTAAAGAAGCAGTCATTTTGAAAGTATAAAAATCCCTGTAACTTTTGCAAAAATATCTAACCTGGACGGACCCAATGTAGAGTTTGTCTGTTCTGATGAGCTGGACAGAATGATATGTGAATTAAACTTCTATCTTTAAAAATGTCTCTCCAGCAACCCCTGCAAAATTAAAATGGGATGGAAAAATGTAGTATGTCATAGACTAATGAAATTTAGTACACACACCCTTTATAAGATTTTGAACAAAAAAGTCAATGAAGACCATGCCCTATCTATATCCCACATTTGCATGACCATGCCTCAAAAAAGTCAATGGGAAGTGAAAAAAATGAGTTTGTCACAGTGAAATCAAATGTGGTACATACACTGTTTATGTGATTCGAAGCAAAAGTATAAAAATTCTTTGAACTTTTGCAAACATTACCAGATTTAAACAGACCCAGTGTTTGTGTGCTTTAATGACCTGGACCTGGACATAATGATATGTGAATTAAACTTCTATCTTTAAAAATGGCTCTCCGGTGCCCCCTGCAAAGTTAGAATGGGATGGAAAGATTTATTTCCAGTGTGACAGTGGCAATTTTGAATCAAATGTCAAGCCAGGGTTGATAGGCAGCCTTCCCACTGACGCGTGCCCTTCCCCGGTCGCTAGGGTTGTGAGAGCCCTTTATCACTGCTTGCAGTTTTAATTGCGTGTTATTATTGGTGATTCCGAGCATGTTTCTCAAGGTCTGCTCTAGAATATGATGGATTCTCTGGTTTGGAGCTGGAGCTCTGTGGGGCTATTGTTTTAGAGCTGTTCTTTTCACAAAGCGGCGCAGGCGCTTCACTGTTTATGCTCTCTTAGGAGGGTTTTTATAGTGCATCATATTTCCCAGCATCGCTGTGTCCTCCTTATAATGGAGGCTGCTTTAGGTTACACAAGACTGATCACAAATGGAATAAAAGTGAACAAGACAAGGTCAACAGGCACCATTCCTGTGTGGTTTACAGCTTCACCTCTGCATAACATGCTGAAGAGATTTGTATTTATTCCTCAAGCTTACATTAACATGGTGCATCTGCATGTTATTTCACTGACCGTACTTTTAACACCTTAAGACTTTGCAGAAGTTCTAATGAAGAATTAAAAATTGACAGTATAATGGCCACATTTGACTAAACAGCTATTGGCAGACAGAGCATGAGCTAGTACATCATGGCAAAAATTCAGACTTTAAGAAGGGGACAAATGATGTGAAAGCAACTGACAAATGATGTGAAAGCAACAGAGCTTTCACCCCATCCCCCATTCCATCCCTCTGTACTGTGCACTTCTCTGTACTCTCTCTACAAATTCAGACTCTGGGCCATTTATGTAGTGTTCATAATGTTCTAGCCATTTCTCAGTAATAAAAACACATACATTAAAATTTGCAGCTTGCTGTGGTGAAATACTACTACAAAGAGGTGGGGCCTATCAGTTCAGGAAGTCAATGGATCTGTTCTATTATTAAGCTGATTATGTGGCTTTCTTATTTTCAGTGGAACAAGATGTGTTTTCCTATTTTAAGAACAAAAACTCGTGTTCCATTGGTAGATCATTTTACTTGCCAAGTCAAATCTACTCAAATGAAGATAATATGTTTTCAAGAAAAAAACTTACCTAGATATTACATGTTGCAGTGTACAAAACTATCTGGAATACATTTAGTTCAAACTCTGTACTTACTTGAGATAAATTCAGAGTATATATAACAATAACCATTTTACCTTCACTGCTATAAGAATAAAACTTGAGGTACTGTGACCTTTTGTGTTCTGCTCGTGTTGCGTTCAAGCGATCGCTGCTACTTGAAGTTTTGGAGTAACAGTGGACTTTAGTACTTACCACACTGTCCTTCGCACTGGGCCTTCTACTATATGAACACACATTTTACATATAGCTTCAAAAAGATATGACCTCATTTCGAAATATCACAATAACTGAAAGGTGATATGATAAAGCAGGAGTCTGATCCAGCTCATTCATTTATTCATTCCCTCCGCTGGCCTGTAAAGCCTTGTTAAAGTATGCGCCAGAATCTTTGACGCACCTCCCCTCTCTGCCAAACCAGGAAGCTGTGTGTCCTTGTGTTAAACTACCTGGTCTGTTGGAAAATAGATCAAATTACTGCCAAGGCCACGGGTGCCAAGCCTCGCATTTGTAGAAACAGGGAGGTGCCAATATTAAACAGGCCCATTTAGTATGACTTTATAATGCAGAGAGGGTTCAAAAGCACAGAACCGAGAACAGAAGATAAACATGTTGTTCCGTGTGCAAATAAATTGTTAAAAGTATGTTTATTCGTTCTCTGTCCAGGGCGCTAAACTCTGGAACTCCTTAAGCCTTGAGCTGAAACTGGACCTTGACTGGGGTGGTTTTAACACTTAAACGTGTCTTAAAGAGTAGTCAGACATGTCACCACTGATAAATCTGACCTGCATTTGCCTTTGTAGATTGTTAAATCATAAAGTGATTTGTAAAAGCCCTAGGGATGAACACTGCAAATTAGCTTTGGCTATAAATGTCGTATGTTACATGTCTAAAGTACATACTTGTCCCTAACAAATACATAAATAAATGAAAAAAAACAAAACAAAACAATAAAATAAAATAAATAAATAAATAAATAAATAAATAAAAATACTTTAATTAGCTTTTTAACAATTAGTCATTTCACACTGAGGTTGTCTTCTGAACTACAGCAAAAATGTGATAAATTAACTAAAAAGACCTGAGGAAAGAACAAAATACAGTTTGTAATCTTTGAAAATCCGCTCCCCAAATCTTTTTGTTCTCTCATAGTGGGATTGGGAAGGAAGACTTTGGAGCAGCTAGGGATATGTTTTCTGACCAAAAGCAAACATAAATAAACTTCTGCGGGGAAAAAGGGGGTTATAAATCACAAAACAGGCCCTTTACGGAGCCGCACGGCTAGTTCCAGTTCTCTCAAAAAGTGCAGAGCTGCTCGTGCCGCATTATTCATTCTCTATGAGGATTTAGCAGAGTCTTGCTAAAATAAATCAATATTTAAATATCAGACAGTGGACAGCAAGTTATGGATGATCACAAACAGCATGGAAGACCTTTACGACGATCTAAGCACTACACTGGAGGAAACTTACGTGTTTATAAAAGTAGGTATTTGTGTCTCAAAGCTAATGCTAACCTAAACTAAATCACAAAATAGAACACAGAACAACTTTATGAAAATACATCTAATGAAAAGTCGATTGTTTTTCTGTGCACTGCCTGGTTTTTAAATATTGATTTAGAACAACTTGGCTAATTTCCAATACACAACGAATGGAGCGGGAAATGCGGCTCCGCGCTTTTTGAGAGAACTGGTACTATCCAGGCGGCTCAGTGAAAAGGGCCTATAGCATGAGTGAAGGTAACACAATTTGCTCTGGTTAGCGCTGGGCTAATATCTATCGCCATACACATTATATTCTGCCTCCACTAGTGTTTAGGAACTAGCTTTACAGATAGCAAACAACTTCTCCAATAAACACCCAGGAAGCCTCTTGATGTTTTGGACATTTACTGAGGAGTAGATTGTAAAACTGTAACATACAAAGAGATATATGCATATTACAATCATGTTTTATATTCCACGATGCTAACATGAATAGAAAATCTCATAGACATGCTAACACTATAAGCGTCTTCTATTTTAGCGCAAATGTCCAGTGTAAGCCAACTTAAAGTGTCTCAAATGAGTTTATAGAGCAAGCTAACATCTTGTAACATTACAATACTTACAGACAGATATTTGCATGGGGCCAAATGACACTTTAAAGGGCTTAATCACTGTGGAAAATGACTGAACTGTTGAAAAGTCTTCAGTAATATGGCAGATACGGTAGCTCTGAGTAGACAAAACAGAAATATCTTTCTCCACCGGGGGCAGAACACATTAGCATAGCAGCAGTTCTATAATACTGCATATGCTTTGGTCTTAGTAATCCGCTTAAGGCCCATGTTCTGATGTTTCTCAATCAAGATTTTATGTTGTATCAAGTTCCAAATGTTCACGTATGTAAAAAAAAAAAAAAAATAGGATTGTATTACCTGGGATATAATACAATTTGAGCTATTGGGCAGACAAAATATTGTTAATGGTATTCTTTTTAAATAATCGTGTATGGCGCCCTCCTCCCGTCACTACGACAACTTTATTCACATTCACTAGACACAGACTTCAATCCAATAACCGGTGTGTGATCTATGGCTGAAGGTCGCTGTGCTGTCATCTCCAAGACCCCCTGCAGTTTAGATGTCTTCCCTGTAGCCCTCTGCTTCCGTATTTCCACTTTCCCCCCTTTTTTCCCTCTTTATGGTAACCAGGGTCGGCCTTGCTCTGTCGTTTTGTTAATCTGCCTCTCTCTCACACGTATCCTGACCATTTCACCTGATCCCATAAGCACCGTTTGCTCTTGATCTCTCCCCTCAGGCTGCACATTAGCCGCTATCCTCCCTGCTCTTGCCTTTACGCTGGCTTCTCAGGCTTCCTTTATTCTCCTCAACTCGAGAGCACATTTTTTATATTCTAAAAATACTTTAATTTGAATTTCCAAACCCATTTTTGTTTCTAAGGACTTTGTTTCGTTCCCGCGGGACCAAATTATGCTTAAATTTATAGTTCCCCATTTTTGTGCTTCATATAATGTAGATATTTCGATAATATTGGCTAGGTTGTTTGGGAAGTGCAGTTACTGTGACATTGGTGTTTCAAATTCTGCCCACTCACTTTGTACTGTTGTCCTTGGGCAAGACACATTTTGCTTTATAGAGTTTCTCTGGCAAAAAAAGAGCCAAAAAATCAAAGGACTGTTATAGGAATTCCGCCATTTTTTATTAGATTTTTTTTAACTTTATTTCAAGTCCCTAATTCTCATGTTTTGAAAGATTGTCACGACCAAACAAATTGTCCATCTACTGTCTGTAAATCCACATATCAACAGCAGCTTTACTCCTATTTATAGTTAGAAAAAAAAAAAAATCCAGGCATTTATTCGTTTAAAAATTATTATTATTCATCTGTCCCAAGCTAACCTGTATGCTAGTTTTACGTATTGCAATTAAAGGTGTACTACAAAACTTTTCTGGGTCAGTTATCTTCTTGTCGTCATGGGGATTGCTTTGCCTGTAATGTTCCATAGTATAGCTTTGAGCCTTGAGATTATTCAGAATTTGTTGTTATATTTCTTGGCTGTATTAGCTACTTTTGTTGAGTATATCTTCTTATTGTTGCTTTAAAATACCATATTTTCTGATACATTCCAGTCGATGTTGATCAGGTCTTGGTCTTCCACCCTGCGTGTGTGTTTGTGTGTGTTTGTGTGTGTTTGTGTGTGTTTGTGTGTGTGCTTATGGCCCCTGCAGTGACATAATTTAATATTCCCGGTGTCATAGTAAAAGAAAGAGGAGGCTGGGGTTGTCAGCACTGGCCCACATTGATTTAGCACAAGGATCACACAGGGAGCATCTCTCTTTATTTTATTAGTAGGCTACGGTCAATCTGACGCAGTGACAGAGAGGTGGGGCAGAGCGGCTTGCGCCAACAGCTGGCAGCCAGAAGGAACCGGAGTCGCTTCTTGGAGCAGAATAAATTTTCTATCTCCAGCTAAAACAGGGAACGCTTGTCATTTGTTCCATACTTCACTTACCTCCGTCTAGCACCTGGTGTAATTAAGAGATATACATAATGCACTTAGCAGAGCATAATGTGTATTTGATAAGAGCTGACTGCTGCAGACAGGCCTGTAATGGTAATTGGCATTTGTGGGAAGGTTTGAGTTGGTGTGGTTGACGACAAACAGTAGTGTTAAGAGACCTGGTTATAGCAGATTATTAGAGAACCATACTTCATCACAGCCCGGTGTCAAAGATGCCCTTTCCTGGAGATAGAATCAATAATCTCATCTTTGAGGTCATATTTTAGTCAGACATGTTCAGCCGTAGCGACGCGTTCACACGTGTGACGTATCTGCTGGTGTAGAGTGGCATTTGCATCACTTGCTTTAAATGGCATGTTCGTAAAACTGCTTGAACTGCATCGCACACAGGTTAAGGTTAATAGGATTTATATCTTGCACTCGGTTGGTAATAATATTTCATGGACCTTATTTGCACTTATACTGGTGATGTCGTTTACTGTAACATAACAAATGATCACAATTTTAACAGTAATGCTAAAGACAAAGGTGGTTGTTGGCCACCTTCTGTAATGAAAAACTGCAATATGAGGTATGCTGTGACATATTGCATTACATGGTCCAGAATACTGTATTCTGAATACTTTCACATTGATTTGCATTATATTATAGTGTAACAAAAGCAACATAGGCTTAAAGCAACTTCATATTTGTTGTTTGTTATGCATTTATTTATCACTGATTAGCAATGGTGGAACGTAACTAGGTAAACGTAGTAAAGTAATGTACTTAAGTAAAACAATTAGGTATCTGTACTTTACTTAAGCACATTTTAAAGTGGACGCTACTTACTTTTACTTCACTACATTTGACAGAAGGTATCTGTACTTTCTGATTCTTTCATTTTTGAAACTTCACTACATTTGACAGAAGGTATCTGTACTTTCTGATTCTTTACATTTTTGAACTGGACTGAAACGTAAAAGTATTTTTATTACTGTTTGAGACCTGCTGAAAAGGCTGAAGGGTTTATGTTTAACACATTTATAATTTAAAAAAAACATGAATCTACAAATAAAAACAGCTAGGAAGAAATATTAATACAACAGTTTCTGTTGAACACAATGCAGCCCAAATCTTTATCAAAATCACTACATTTGAAGCTTTATCAGATCTCAGACTCTGAGCAAAATACTTTTACTTTTTACTCTTTAAGTACATTTTTAACTACCACTTTTAGTTGAGTTTTTTTTTTTTTTGCTCCTGGATCTGTACCTTTACTTAAGTAACTGAGTACTTCTTCCACCACTGCTGATTAAAGAAGAAAAAAAAACTACACACTCACTCACCACAATAGCTATGTTTTCAGTTTTTCGCATAATACCAGGCAGTTTGATTTGAATCCAAACTTGCAGACTCATATATTGCAATCCTTCAATATTAAGATGTCATTTATCTGCCTTATTTCAGTTGTTGATAAACTAAATTCTGGGGCTGGTCCATCTAATTCATATTCAGAGCTAATTCACGGTCTGTGTTTGTGGACACAGTTCTGACCTCTGGCCTGTCTAGTTCCTGACTTGCCCCTTGCCAGATGTTCAAGGATATGAAAAAAAAAATAAAATCATGTTGCACTGAATGCATTATACGCCTTATACACACGCCTTACAAACTTAATACAGTAATACAACCCTCATTAGAGCAGCAGGAAGCCAAAATAAAAATCAATAAGTAATGATGGTGTTTCCTCTGTGCACCCCATTTGAAATGTGTCTGTGTTAAGTAAATTCCCAACAGCTACACTTCAACAGCTGGATGTGAGAGATTGGGGAAAGATGTGCAAATATATTTGTCTTAATTAGATGGATACAGTCCTGAAAAAAAGTAATTAAGACAACATATAAATCAACATTCAGAAATGCGTACTGTTTCACTTAAAATTATATTTAAGAACTTCCCCTTTATGTGATGACTTTGGACTGGAGGAGATAGTTCTGCTACCCATTTTTTGAAGTTTGTCAACATCCATGTCTCATTCTAAGGCTTACCTATTGTACATTAAAAGCATATGATTTGTGTTGATGAATAATTCCAACTATTTGAATTGCATGGCCCGTCTTTCCAGCATAAGAAGATATCTGCTGCAAAGAGGAAGTATTTAAACTGTAAATGGTCACGTCAGCGTCAAAGCGCTTTACATCAAGGAACCACTCACCCATTCACACACACATTCATACACCAGTGTACACAGACTGTGGGTGAGGCTAAGTTAAGTGTCTTGCCTAAGGACACAACAACAGCATACATCTGTGGGACCTGGAATTGCACCGCCAACCTGTGAGTCAGTGGCTCTGACCTCTCAACCAATAATGTTTATATCAAGAGTGGGATTCAAACCACCAACCTTCGAATCAGTGGATAAACACTCTAGCGACTGAGCTACTGTCAAGTACTGCTTCTATAATCCACTTTATGGGAAGAAAAAAATAACTGCTCATTTATAAGCGAACAGTTGGCCAATGCAGCTTTAACATTTCCACAACCCTTTACTCATCATCATTACTATATTAGTATTAACAGTGGAAGAGTCTGTAATCGCTGGAAGCAATGAAATTAATTGTGGGTTTTTTTTTTTCCCATTATCATAGAATAATTTATCTTTTTGGTCATACATCAAAATCTAATGAAGTCATCCTAAGATCCATATACAAACGGCACAAAGTGAAACCTCCAAAAATCCCCGTCAGATGACATGGGATTGCACAGTTTTGTTTAGCCCCTGTCAATATATTGATGACCATTGTGCGAATGATTCTCCGGAGGATGTCGACGGGGATTCAAGGCTACAGCCGCTGATGGAATATGTCACGTAGCATTCGATTTTGCACGTATTTGTGTCAAATGTCTTCCACCGGGATCGATCTGGTGCACCCAAATGATGTATGCTTGTATCATGTGACGCACTACAAGGGCCAAGGTTTTAGGTCCGAAGCCAGGCTGGTAATTCATTACAACAGTGTGTGCGTGCGTGTGTGGTATATGTGTGTGTGCGTGTATGCGAGGAGGAGACTGTTGGCGTGATTCATAAGAGGGAAGCGATGCAGCTATGAGGCGAACTCATTAGGCTCCTGTCGTCTTGCCTCCTGGTAGGAAAAATACCTGGCATCTGGGAGTTTATATTCCATCTCCTTTACAACCCCCCCCTCAACATTTTTTTTTTTCCTTTTTACAGCTTTCACATACTGTGCCACAAAATCCAAGAGCAATCACCAATCAATCTTGTACGCTTCCGTGCCGGCCCCCTTGCTCCCGCTGCTAAACACCACCTACCTTCACTTCCCAGCCACACACACGCGCTCTCTTCCTGCCTTTTGTATCCCATACGATTAAAGCTCATCAGGCTCATCCTCCTGTAATCACGAAATCCATGCAAGCCCCCCTTCACACCCCCCACCCGCCATCCTTGTTCCTCCAACCAATTCATCCATCACTCCCTGCATGGTCCGCCTGCTTCTTTTAAAACTCCCTAGTGATTGCTTGTCATTGCTGATTGGACAACTTTGACACCTCTCTCCTTCACTCTCGTAACTCGCCCCATACCTATAATTTAACTTTGGTCGCCATGGAGATCCTGTCTAGCTTCTTGTGAGTCACTTCACAGGTTTTCAGCAGGTAAAAAAAGGAACAAAATGGGTTGCAATTTTTTTTATGACATTTCAGAAAAAGTGCAACAATCAAGGGCAAATCAGGAAAAGCAGGAGTCTTGAAACACACAGTTGGATCACTTTTGACTTGTTCAAGGACCTATTTTGGGGAATGAGGAGTTGAGCGTTTTTGTAACAATGGGGAACCTTGAGGAAATGAAGTGGAATGTGGGGCAAGGTTCAATTTGGGCATTTCCCTCAGTTCAAGTCTTTTATTATGAGATAAAAACATTTATTTTTGAGGAATAAACACGTTTGTGATGTAGGAGAATAGGCTTTGAAAATTCTTTTTGATTCCCGGAAAAGCCTGGAGATTCATTTTTTATGTGCTTTATGTGCTGTCATATTCCTTAAATATTTGCATATAAACTAGTCTTGTCTTATTACCTTACAGATCTGAATTCAAATCCTTGACCATTTTGGGTAGTGTGGAGTGAGCTCTTCTCATGTTGGTGGGTTTCCTCTTGCTGCTCTGATTTATCCTTTCAACTAAAACATGTATTAGACACTGCATGCTGACAGAGTTTGCATGTTCTCTCTTGTTTGCAGGCGCTGTATGTATATCTTTTGTATGTACTGTGTCACACTGCGCTTTCTGCTGTGGTCCCCAGGTCATTGTAAATGGTAATGAATCTGGATAAACAAAGATTAAAGAAATTGAACAACACAAGCAAGGAAAATCCTTCAAGTAAGCTAGTCCTGACCAATTCAAGCTCATGGTCTGTACATGGGTCCCTGGGCACTGAACTCTGTATTGACCCACAACTAACTCCACAGTGATCAATAAAGATTATCTTCAGCTCTCGAATCTCGAAAAATGTTAACATGGGTCCTGAGTTTCTGTAGTCACTGTCTCCAATGATACTGCCGAGGATTTAAATCTTGGCAGAACGCTTGTCAAGATGCTCCACTATATCAATAACTATGCAAATGTGGTTACTGCAACTCCTCTATGCCTGTTTTCGTCCTCACCCTCATTCTTTTCCTCTTCTTCTGTGCTCCCCTCTCTGGCCTGTTTGCCCCCTATTCTCCATTCTCTCTCTCTCTCTTTCTCTCTGCCCCCTGGACCCTCTCTTTAGCTGCAGTCTTCCACAGTGTAATAGTGCTTGTCGCCTCTCCTCTGTCCTGTCAATATGTGGCCTGTATGTCTGGAGCAGAAGGTCATGCCAGGTTCACTCCCAAAGCCAGTAACCACACGCTGCTCAAACGTCCCATTTTGTTGGGCTTCCAGCTCCACATTTTCAAAAACTATATCTTTGAAGCATTGTACTTCTTCCTTCTTCCAGTTTGACACTACAATTTTACAATGTTTTGCTTCGGGCGGAGTGTTGAGTTAAAAGTAGAAGTCCACCAAAATTGAAAACTGGTTGGTATGTCCCAGTGGTGCTACATTTTTCCTGTATAACGCTCTTTTGTGGTCATGTTTATATTTACACCTCATTGATCCATGGAGCAAAGCTGGTCGGTATAGTTCAAATGTCCTGTAAGAAAGAAGTATTGTCTGAAGGGTTGGGTCAGCTGACTGTGCCTCTTTTCCCTCTCAGCTATTCTGAGACAACGCTCCAGGGAGGAGACTAGAGGAAGTGGAGAGGAGAGAGGCGTAATCCAAGTGACTTGACCGTAGTAGGGTTGAACTGAAGTCAACTATATGCAAATGTGGAGTGAAGACCTTTTGACAGACACATGTGAGGCATTGGCTGAGGAGCTAAACATGCTCCTAATTCCCGCCGCCTGTGGTTAACTTCCTGTAGAGCTCTGGAGATAACACGCGAGCAAACTGAGCGCAGGGAGGCGCTTTTGTCGCTCTCGGTGTGAGTGCGGTGTATGGGGTACACTTTCCATACCCCATTACCCCACCTATTCAGAGCCCTCCCACAATCATCCTCAACAACATGTAAGCCAACACAACACTTTAAAGTGGGACTAAACACCTAAACTTCAGCTACAACCAGATTTCAAAAGAGCTGCTAAAACTTCAGCTACAACCAGATTTCAAATAGAGCTGCTAAACTGAGCAGTGCCTGGAGGACTAAAGAAGAGAGTGAGAGGGGAGGAGGAGCAGGGTCTGGACATATGAGGAACAGTGTGATTGAACAGGTATCCACACTTCAAACTCCACCCCTGCAGAGCGCTAGTCTTTTGTGATGTCACCAACTACTGGGAATTGCAGAGGCCACTGAAGGCAGCACAAACTTAAATGTAGGCAATTTTGACCAGAAAGATGCAAATTTACCTAATTTGCATTAAAATTGTTTACCGAGTTTGTACTAAAGTGGATTTAGCGTTTAGTTCCACTTTAAAGAGATGTGCTCAATTCAAACCACCTTAAGATAACTTGTCCTGCACTTCTGTAGTAATATTGAGAAATCCTGTTGGTTTAATTAAATCTTGGACAGAATTTGTCTACACCTCTAGTCACATTCTGTGTTTGCTTGACCTCTGGTGATTGC
The DNA here is from genome assembly GCA_000787095.1 of Periophthalmodon schlosseri. Classification (NCBI taxonomy): domain Eukaryota; kingdom Metazoa; phylum Chordata; class Actinopteri; order Gobiiformes; family Gobiidae; genus Periophthalmodon; species Periophthalmodon schlosseri. The sequence continues at coordinate 8,179 of JACM01010539.1, read as the reverse complement.
ACAGTTGTTAGTCTGGTCTGGCCTCATGTGAAACTGAGGCCTCTGGGATTGTAAAAACACAGTCAGTCTGCAGTAACACAACAGGTAACATGCTTTGTCTTGTTTAGCTCTTGCTCAAGTGTCAATATGTTGCTCTTTCATTTGATGTCCTCTTAGGTGTTTCATTTGATTGTATTATTATTTATTTTTTTATTTTTTTTACAGAAACTTATAATTAGTACGCTCTCATGGACAGGGTGTGAACGTTGAGAAGGGAGCCCCAGGTTGGTCTCAATGCCACATGTTTTACAATTTTTCTGTTGTTGAAGGATACAGTCAAGAACGACGCAAATCCCTATGAAACCAATTGTGATTTCTGTTTTCAGCTATACCAAAATAACACTCGGACATACAACCACACAAGAGCAGAAACTACAGGGATTACAGTGCTGAAAACATGGTCAAATCTCGTCTTTACATTCTGAATATGAATGTCAGCAGACAAACAAACCGACATGGGGAAAAACAGCTTTCTTATGGTGTAATAGCATTCAAATGCAATATTGAATTTATTGCTCACCACAACGGGCTTTACAGAAAATGGGCCATGCAAAAAAATAAACAATGAACAGTATGACCCTCTGCCTGTATATGGGTAATTATAGAACTTTTTTTTTTAAACTAAGTAATCTTTGTAATAAATAAATAAATACTTAAAAAAAACAACAACAACAAAACACTAATTTGTGTTTCATCATCATAGACATGCATATATAAATGGACATAGCTAACCAGGTGTCACGTTCCAACTAGGAAGTATGCAGGGCCGTGCTCAATCAATTCTGGTTCCAATTCATTTTCTATTAGAAAAACTGTCACCCGTTTCTCTGTAACTGCTGCTGTCAGGCTTGTCATTTTGGTCTTAATTCGTTCATATCCTGATATTTTTATTTCACTATTCCTTACATCAAGATATGAACATTAATAACAGACAAATCGGGCGCTTTCTTTCCCCGAGGTCGCTCCCGCTAGCATTAGTAACAGGTTTGACTGACAGAGTTGCTAAGCGCTTGCTCTCTGCTAAACTAACAGTGTGGGTGGGAAGGGACGTTACCATCAACAGCCTCGCTCCGGATTGGCTTTTTTATTGCTGAGATAATTGCGGCCAGATTTCCAAATATGGAACTCGGCTCCAAATTCGCCCCTATAACTGCTCTAGCCTCGATGAGCGTCATTTGACTGGAGCTGAACGCTATGAGTGATGTCACACTCCCTTAGTCCACTTCTTTATACAGTTTATGATTGTAATCAGTCAATCTAGAAAGGAAGTTGAATGAACCTATATAAAACTAATGCACTGGGTTCCACTTGAAAACCTCTTTTAATATTGCGGTTGTTGGTGTGAATGCAATGGCACTGCTAATTCACATGCAAAATGGCAAAAAGGGGCTGTTACGGTGGGCAATTTCACACAATGACTGAGGAACAAAAGCTGCATTTAGACGTTTTCCTGAGACTGTGCACATGTGGCACATCACAGCCTCCTCAGTACCTGCAGGTTTATGGCACGATGTGAAGACACTCAGCCCGGCATTTCTATCAGCTGCTAAACTCTTATCTCGGGAGCCAACAAACACAATTGCACATCAGTATGCAAGAAAGTATCGCCGCAGAGGGGAAGTGGAGCGCTTATAAAACAGGGAAGTGGTGTGTTCGTGCATGGAGCTGTGTGTTTTGGGGGTTGCGGAGCAGGTTGTCAGTGCACCGCGGCATATGGTGTGCACCCAGGTGACGAGCTGGTCCCCTGTACTGGCCTTTCTCTGCGCGCATATGTCGTACCAGAGCTAAAGAGGTGTGTATGTGTGTATGATGGCGTTACTCTTTCACTCTGATGACCATCTGTGCTTGTAGTCTTCAAAGCATCCCCCCTATTTCCACTGCGTACCCATAGACAAATGAATTATTAAAGTGCTTTTCCAGGTGACACCCTCTCCATTTGTTAGCTCCTCTCTCCAGCGGGGCAGGCGCAGACTCGAGGAAACAATCACTCAGGCTTGGTCCCCTTTGCACCCTACCACCTGATCCCCCCCAGCATTACCCAGCATGCCATTCTTCCTGTCGCCACACTCCCGCATGCCTTGACATCCTCTTAAGCACTTCTCTACAGCCATTCCATGCCCATTGGAAAACCCTCTGTTCTTCTTGCCCTATTCGTTTGCGCACAGACTTGGGTCTTAAAGGTATGACGTCACCTGCACGATTCCATGGAAATAGAATGTATGGAAAGTATAGAAAGGAAGTGACCTTTATTTCTTTCTACGGGTTTCTATCTTTTCCGACTCTTTCTTTCATTCTCTTTCTGTCCAAAAAAGTCAATCTTTCTTGCAGCCCCGCACCCTGAGGGACTGTGACCGCTTGAGGAATCCAATAAGGTTGATTAAGTGATGACAGTATAATTACAGCAATGGCAGAGGCACAATCAATCTCTTGCTTCCTGAATAGGATAAATGAGCCGACCTGGGTCATCAGCGTATGGGAGATAACTTGACTGTGTGCATACTCCAATAGCAAGCTGCAGACAGAGAGGGCACATCACACTATGAGACACTGGTCTTTGCTCAGGAAATGGTTTCAGCCAGAACTAGTCTACTTGGTTCAATACAAATCATGAGAATGAGAAGGTTTGAACCAAGATGACTTATTCACAGACTTCAAGGTCATAGCCAAGAGTGTAGTGCAGGACTATTCAACTTGCGGCATGCCAAATCAGGCCCTCCAAACAATCTTGTCTGGACCAACTCCCAAATTAAAAAGAAAAAAAAAAATCTTGTTTACTGGTTTAGTGCCAGTTTAGTCCTGGTTTAATACTGAGTTAGTCCTGAATTAGACCTGGTTGCTATTAGTCTAGTTTTTAGTTCTGGTTCTGTAAATTTGGCAGAACAACATTGGTAAAGTTTTTTGTATTTTATTTTTCACAAAAATCAAATATAGCAGTTATTTTATGTTTAGAAAATTCATTTTGTCTTTTTTATATATGATAAACTTTGTGTTTTCTTTTATTAAGACTAATATTGTGAAAAACTAAATAGCTTATTTACCTGACATGTTTTGGTGGTCTGTCAGAGGTGTCAAATGACTGACACCTCTGACAGATTTATGAGACTGACCGCCGTCACGTGGTGGTCTCTGGAGAAGTGAGTCCCATGTGTGAGTACCATGTGCTTCCTGATTTTAATAGCCTCTTGAATAAAATCAGGTAGCAGGGCGCATGGACCATCACCAGAGACGAGGGGGCATTTACCTTGGCTCACACATGAGACTCACTTCTCCAGAGACCACAACGCGACAGCAGGTGTGGTTAATCTGATAGATCTGCCAGATCTGTCAAACTGATCATGCCTGGCACCAACAGCTGATAAGAGACACATCACAGCAGTCATCTGACAGCTCTGACGAAGGCAGAAATCCTACTACTGAAACTTGTCAGGTAAATACGCTATTTAGCTTTTTACAGTCTTTGTCTTATTAAAACAAAACATATAGCAGTTGTTGTTATATTATCATGTTAGATGTTTTGTGCAACCCAAATTGTGTTAAAAGTGGTGGCGTGTGGTGGGCCTATATATGGGGTAATGAAAACTGAAATGATTTGCTTACTCCTTCTTTTATTAATATATCAGGCAGTCACAGAAGTTGAGCTCCAAAAAAACATCCTCCCCTTGGGGATGCATCCTGAACTCAGCTTGGCCCTCCCATAGTGACAGTTTATGCACAATATTAAAGAATAATCTCTTTAACCCAAATGTAAGACGATGTAAGACAAGGCGCATTACAGTAGGTTTCACTGTCAGAGCCCATGCACGCCGAGCAGGTGGTGAAAGCTGTCTCTATTGTTGCGCTGTATCTGGCAAAATGATTCACACTGTGCCTTAGTGCTCTGTCTGCAATTTAAAACTATTCTTTGTTTTCATTTGACATCCCAATATCATAGGGGCCGACCATTACCAAACCTGATTGAGCTGAATATTTAACAGTCTTTTGTGCAGGTCAGGTGTGCTGGGTGTTTGACACAGGAGCAGAAGGTCCCTTTCATCTTTAAAGACTTGGGCGAAAGGATTTATTCATAGGCATAACTCATTGTTAGTCTCTCTCCTTCTCTCTGTCTTTTTTTGAAAGAATATTAACTGCAGTTTAAATGGCCTTTGTTAAGCCACACAACCAAAGCCTCAATAGCAAGTGAATGAATACAAAAATAATAATAATTCAAAGAATTGGAATTGTGGACCATCTGTTACCTTGCAAGATAGAATGACTGCGAAATGGCATTGTGAGATGATGCAGATTTAAGTTAAATTGTTCTACATTCAGTGACGGTATAGTATGAAATATTTAGATACGGTAAACAAGAAGTTGGTTGACAGCCAACAGATATCAAAGCAGCAGACATGAAACATATTGGACAATTTCTTTCAAGCAGCCAATGCTCAGACACATTGAATCATGCACTTACACAATCTCATGTCCATTCCATAACTAATTCAGACCCTCGGTCTCTCTGGCACTATTACCGGAGATCTCCTCAGTGTCTATCCCCGCGCCTGCTTCACTTCTGCACGCCTTTGAAACGTCTGTCAATATTGACTTTATTTATTTAATTGACACTGCTCGTGCACAGATGCCGGGACCTTGCATAAACAATGACGCAACGCTTTGGAAACTCTGGGTTGAAGAACAGAATAAGGGAGGGGAATGAGAAGAAGGGGCTCAGTGGTTCCCTGCTCCCACCCCTCTCTCCTTGTCAGTCCGCTGGGAGGGGAGGCTTAAGTACTTTGGAGCTGCAGTGTCTGTCTTTCACACATCAAACGATTTGTTTTATCCGGTTCATATTCTCCCCTTCAGACCTCGCGCTGCCTGATAGGGCTTTGATGATGAAACATAGGGGACATTTGTGCATTATATATCCGAATTGGCATGCACAAAGGTGTACACACAAATGTAGATGTACATGAATGAGTTTGTTTAACCATGGCAACTAATTTCCAACAGGAGACTTAACTCTCTATTCCCATACCCTCACAAACCAAAATAGGATCTTTCTCTTAAATCCGCCTTTGTTTGAACATTTCCTGTTCTTGGTAAATGCATTGAAAAGGATAGCAATTAAGGGTGCAAGTGATTTCCTCATCTCAACTAACAAGCTGCAATAGAAGGCAAATAATCTTAAGGGACCAGGCATGATTCAAGGAGAGGATTAGCGGTCTTTGTCGAGTGTTGCATTAACAACAGTGTGCGCTGCAAGATATTTCCCTCGCTCAACATTAAAAGTTATTTGAACCTGATGATAAGTTGGTCATCTAGCAATATGTACAGTTTACATGGAGTCCAAATCCAATGGATGAATAATGCCTTAGTCTTAGACAGGCCTTTTTCACACTCAGCTTTACCTGATACATTAATCGTTCTCTCTTTAGCTGTTATCAGTACCAGAAAGCTCCTTTTATAGTAAACATTTACAGCTGCCCTGGGTCAGGCTGACAGGAGTTTGCCTAAAGCCTGGTGTTCACTCAACAATTTTCAGAAATTCTTACTTCATAGCTCCAAAACATGAGTTGTAGACCTCACAGTGAGACGGGGCCAAAAATTGAATTCAAAACATTGTACGACTAAAGATGAGCTGCGATGGATTAATATCAAGCAGTGTCTGATATTTTGGAATTCTGGTTGCAGAATGAGTCCTCCTCCCACTGCATCTACAGTCATTCTCTGCCCAAGTCAAAGTAACAGCTGAGGAGCTTTGTTGCAAAACAAGCACAAAAATGCAGGTGAACAGAGCCTGATATTCGCTCAGACAAACTTTGGTGATAGCCATGACTGATCATGTGAACCACTGCTTATTGTGAATGTGGGCTAGCTTACAATTTTAAATTACATCCATTTTGTAGTGTGACATCCAAAAATCGAAATAAAAGTAGTGCAGTGCACCCAGTTTAAGACAAAGCATCCAAAAGTATATAGCTCTGACTTGAATTTGAGAAATCACACTTTTTATTTACATTCAATCTTTTTATTTTTTCAATCTAGGTTACAAACTTTTCCTGTCACCTTATCTTTGACTTGTACTTGTTTTGTTTTGTCGAAGCAGGCGGTGGGGAGGTGTGTCTGGGAGCGCCCTGTTGTTGACCTCTGTGTGGTTCCCTCTGTGCTCCTTCCTGACCCAGATCCTAACCCAGAGCTGCCAGAATCAGTCTTGTGTTTTTGCTGAGGTAGGATCAACTCAGCTGTTCCACTGACAGCGCACATCACCGTGGCTACGATTCAACCACATGCACAAGCAATGGTTTCACATGCCAAATGAAGTGAGAGGGGAAGTAGTACATAAAGTGTTTGGAGCAGATTTGTGCAAATAAAGTTGAATTGAATTTTTACAGTGCATGAATACCAATTGTGAAGTGTCTTTTGTTATGTTATAGTTCCTGAATAGTGGTTGACAGGTTGTTAGGTTCTTAAAGGGGCTCAATACATTTTTAGTTGGAGAGTCTTAAACCTTCTTTCTCCATGGAGATATTTGCCTGAAACTTTCCACAATATGGCATAAAACTTAGCAACTGAACACAATTTGCACCATCTAATATCAGTGACTTAATGGTTAAAACATTAAAAAGTGCCCTGTCCACCAACCACTTATTGATGACATACAAGAACCATAATATATCTCAAGACATGTTTTTTTAGTTGCTGCTGGACTCTTTGTCAAATTGCATGCTGGAGAGTACTGTGACAGGGTTGGTTCAGACCTGTTTCTAACCAAAAGAACACAATCAATCCAGAATCCCCTCCTTCAGGAGCCCTTTTTTAATCTGGCTGGAGCTCGCGTCTTGGCACTGGAAATACCAGCTCATATGTCTCTGAGCTATCAGTGTATGAGACACTACATCATGAGCATGACTCAGGCTCTAACTAAACCTGCATGGCCCCGAGCCTCTACATGTGTCATCGCAGTGCGCTGGAAATATCACGGTCCTTTACCCTCTCTGTCGCTGCTGCTGCACTTTGGCATGACAAAGAACCAGAGAGCTGGACGTGCACAAAATTTCAAAGCATGCTCTAGTCGCATCATCAGCCTATACACTTCCACCAAGGCCCCTCCACCTCCTTCCAACATCCTTCTAACATTGCCTCATCCCTGTTTCTGTCATGATCAAATGCCTTGGTTAGATTTATACTTTGCTGTTGCTGTTTGCAGCTTGTAAAGGTATAGTGAAGAGCTACTATAAGGTCTATCCTACTGATCATCTCCAAACTCCATCAAAGACAGTCAAACCTCATTCATGAATGTATTATATGACTAAACACATAGCCAAGTTTTATCCTTACAACTTCATTTTTTCCTAAAATCATGGAATATGCTTGACGTTGGCTATAGAAAATGCCAGTGAGTCTATCGCTGCCTTAACCCTCCTCCTTTCACTAACCTTTTAACATCCTAACATTAAGACAACTTTTTAGCTACTACACTACACTGAAATCACATTTCAGAATTTGGGTCATTAAAATGAGGACTTTTGGCTGTAAATTGCAGCTTTTCTTGGCCCCATGAGTGCACACACTACATAGTGTTGAGGTCTAAAGCATCTCACAGGGCCAAAGCTGACATTTGCTATATACAATTTGTCAACTCCATCTACTGAGATTGCAACTACTGTAATTGTAGCAGTAGAGATGGCAAAGAAAGATTGATGGGCACAGAAGCTTGAGAGGGACGATAAACTATACCTGGATAGACTCAGTTTCAAAACCATTGATTTACCAAGTGCCAAGGTTGTGATTGTTGGACGAAGGAGAAATTGTAGGTTGAAGTATGGAAAATGAAGACTTTCAGACAAGTCTTTATTGGTCTCAGTGAAGTGTACTATAAAGATCATCAATACAAACCTTTCAGGCCTTTCAGTCCAAAAAAAAATCTATTTCAAGATCAAAGAATTGAGGTTTAAGGCAAGTCCGTATGAACAGCGAATCTGCAAACCTTTGATATATTTATTTTGTGTGTGCTATACTGTTGCTCATTGAGAGAAGGACCAGGGTTTGCGGCACTGTCAACAAAGCAAAGGGTGGCAACTTTGAGGATTTGAATATTTTTTCTTTGCTACATAACCCCATATATCTTGCATCAAATATATTATTTCCAAAATTATATATATAA
>KN482936.1:23023-34397 GCA_000787095.1 Periophthalmodon schlosseri | reverse complement strand
TGTATCCTTGGGCAACACACCTCACACCCATCCTGCCTATGCATGATTGCAGTGTGTGCTTGTAAAATGCAATAGAAACTAGGGCTGTCAAACGTTTCGAAAATCAGACACTAATCGATACTAAAACTAATATCAGAACTAAATACTCATTTGAGCAAGTGTCTCACTGTCTCCTTCTCCCTCCCCCCGTCTCTCTCTTTCTCCCTCTCAAGTGTCAAAGTCACATTCACAGGGTAAAATTTGAGCTTTCCAGAACAGTTTTAGTGTCATTTTGAGTTTTATAAAAAAGAATATAAGACCTCATGCTAAGACAAAGAAAGTACTATTACTGTATTTTCCGGACTATAAGTCGCTCCGGAGTATAAGTCGCACCAGCCAAAAAATGCATAATAAAGAAATGAAGAAAAAAACATATATAAGTCGCACTGGACTATAAGTCGCATTTTTTTGGGGAAATTTATTTTACAAAATCCAAGACCAAGAACAGACATTTTATCTTTAAAGGCAACTTATAATAATAATAAAATAGAGAACAACAGGCTGAATAGCAGTACAGCACGCTAACGTAACACATTTATATTTATTCAGCTACATAAAGTATAGACAACGAACTGAATACGTGTCTGGTGTGTTAATGTAAGATATTAACAGTTAATCAGATAACCAAAGCATAAAAAACAAACTAACAAGTTTACCAAGCTCTCAATCTCACTCCAAATCACTAAATCCATTGAATTCTTCATCCTCGGTGTCACTTCTGAGCAACTCCACCAACTCCGGAGGTAGATGAAGCGCTGCGTAGTTGGTACACCAGCCTAGAGCGCCCTCGCGCGGTTGTCAGTGTGACTAATGAAGATGTGAAATTATATATTTGAATAATTTCACATATAAGTCTCATCTGAATATAAGTCGCACCCCCAGCCAAACTATGAAAAAAAGTGCAACATATAGTCCAGAAATTTAATTTTATTTTTTTTAATCTTCATGTTGGTATCGTAATCGGTATCGAGTATTGAGCCAATTCCTTAGTTATCGAAATCGAGTTTCAAATTTTAGTATCGTGACAGCACTAATAGAAACGTGAGGCATTATGATAATACGAGCCAATGTGAGTGTTCTCAAGTCAACCACAAAACCAGGATGTTTACAGCATTCTGTTCCAGAGCCAGGCCTAGCAGAGCCCAGTATTCTCACTCTAGACGGGCTAATTATACCGGCGGTGTTGGCCATTTGGTACAGGGCTAATGGAACAGCTGTGGTCAGTCTGCATTTGAGGAAAACAAGACACGTATGAGACATCACATTTACAGTAGTTGGTTGTGTTATTAAAGGGCCTGTTACCGATTTTTTTCATGCATTTGAGTGAAATTTGTCTTGCCCCAGTACATACTAGAGTTGTCAAAAGTATCAAAAATCGGATACTAATCGATGCTAAAACTAGTATCGAAACTAGATACTCATTTGAGCAGGTATCGATACTAAAAAAGTTACATTCACAGGACAGAAATGAATCTTTCCTGAATAGCTTTAGAATGATCTTGCCCATGCACAACTATGGAACCAACCTGGAAAATCACATTCTATTATCTAAATAAAGAGTGTTTTTTATTATCATCTTGGTATCAAAATCAGTATCGAGTATCTTGTCTATTTCTTAGTATCAGAATCGAGTTTGAAATTTTAGTAACGTGACAACACTACTACAGACATTTGTATAAGCAGATCTTGAGGTCAAAACAAGTCTGCTGTGTACTGTTTGCATCTCATTATAAAGCGTTTTATTGTCTGATAATCAGGAAGTGCACAGTTAGCATGGTATATTTAGTTAGCATTACCGTGACGGCAAAACTCTGCTCCGTCTCTGGAAGTTGTGAAAAGCGCTTATAAACTCATTGCGGTGAATAATTAGGATGGTCAGGATGCAGAAGGTAAGTGAGGAATAACTTTGGACCACTGTAAAATTAATTAGTTCTGTTTTTCATGTTTTAAAGACAGTAAAAATCAGGTACAGCGTGGTGTGGGAGTTATCTAATCGAATATGAGCAGCTGAATCTAATGAATCATATTACAGCAAAAGTTCAAGCAGAGAGAGGGGTTCTAGTCCAGTGGGTCTGTCAACAATGAATCAGAGCTGAAATACACAGCAGCACTCACCTCACTGTGGTTCATCTCCACTGGCAACATCCCAATATCAAAACTCTCACATCATCATCATCATGGACTTGTGTAACAAATTATAACCACCTAAAATGAAAGATCTTGCCATGGTACTATAAACTATGGATCGTGATTCTTTGCCTTGTTTCAATGCAGCCAGCATTAAGAAACATTCAAACAACTGGAAATGATTTTTACTGTCTTAAAGTCACAGTATGTAACTTTTTAGCCAATAAATAGACTCAAATAAAAGCATTTTTTAAATGTTTGGTTGTGTCATGCGTCCTTACTCTGAGTGGGCTTGCATCTCCACAAATCTTATTATGGCCTGCATGAGGACCTCCTCCTGCTTGTCTCCGTGGAAATGTTCTTTCTTTGGCTATAATATTCCACAGTATGGTATAAAACGTATTTATCTCCATGGAGAATATTCTGACTATGAGGTATGGTTTTAACTTTCTATTTCCACTGAATCATGCAGGTGACTTTCCACCAGCAGAAAGTTACATACTGTACCTTTAAAAGCATAAAAAATAAAACTATGCATTCGGGGCATCCTAACTATTCACCGTGATTAGTTTATAAAAGCAAATTTATAACAACAACTAGCATGCTAACACACACTTCCTGATTATCGGACAATAATGCTGTATAATTAGATGCAGACAGCACACAGCAGACTTATTTTAACCCCAAAAGCTGCTTCTGTAATATAAGTGTATATTTAAAGCTCTCAAATATGACAATATAAAACAATAAAGGCACTTTGGTGTATTTCAGAGAATAAGTAGCAGTATTTAGCTGAATCACCATAAGACTTTGATGTTATATTACCGTTCACAAAAGAATGGTGGTCAGAGGTCAAAGGTTAAGTTTATAGTGGTGGAGGATTTGTAAACTTGCAGTAAAACATACTACTTATGGTAATTCTGACCAGTTTAATAGAGCCATAAAAATGTGGTCCTGGAGACATTACACATTCTATATAAAGTAGAGCCAGTTGTTCTCAAACTTTTCACACCACCTAAGAAAATATTTGGCTTTTGATGTATCACAAGATCTAAACCAGGTCTTAAACTGGACTATTCCAGGTCTAAATTAGGGCTAAACCGGGTCTATAATAGCACTACACCATTGCTACAGAAGTTCTATCCAGAACTTACTCAAAAAAAAAAACAGAAAGCAAAGCAAATAAAATAAACTCCAAATTGAGCAAATCTGCAATCTTAGAAGTACCACCACTTCCTTCACAAACAGCTAAATGTTCTGTCTTATTCTGCATAAAAACTGCTGACCCTGTAGTGGGGTAGAATCTGAAAACCACCAACCGATGCTTTGCGGCTGATGCCATCAACATTCCCTCAGGGGTTGAAGTTAACTAGAGGCACTGCTCTGTCTGAGGTAGAGCTCGACCAATATGTTTTTTTTCATGGCCGATGTTGTTGTTCAGAATCCAGAGAAACCAATGGCTGATAAACTCTGCCGATATTTTTGGGCGGATATGTAGGGGCGATTTAGATTATTTTTCCCAAATTATGTAATTTAAATTTACTACAAACTCACCCACAGCCCTTTTTTACCACAAACCTTTAAGAGAGCTGTGTGCAGGTTGGCCAAAACAAAATATCAACCTGTGCTGGAGGTTTATGGTCAGTAGCTGATGTGCTAAAATGTGCAATGAATGTCCTGATATACTGGCCAAACGAAGCTCTGTTACTCCAGTTAGACTTTAATCTGAGCTTTGTTTTAACACGATCTGACCATAAAGAACTGACTTAGATGAAAGTACAACTGGTGGGCAGATTTATACTGTTAAACAAGTCTCGCTCAAATAACATTACAGTCCAAAGCTAGCTAGCATTACCCATCAGTCACTCTCACTTTTTTGTTTTAAAGCCAACACCTAAATAGAACCATGAACGCTCGTATCGATCACACGCTCCTGAAAAAGTGTTGTCTAAATCCATTTAGTATTTTTTCTCAAGTTTTCAGACCATCTAAGAACTTATCAGGCTGTGTTCGCTAATGTGCATTGTGTCACCATGGTAACTGCTAAAGATTCCGCCATAGACATACATGCAGTACCCAACAGTGTGGTGTCACGGTGTGGTGTAAAGTATCAACTGTCTCTTAGCAGTACGTGTGAGTGATTTCCTTACCTTCTCCCAAGTCCATAACAGCCAGCACAGCACTACAGCGGGCCTCTCCCAGGGCGTTAGAGGCCACACAGGTGTACAGTCCGGCATCAGAGGTCCTGCAGTCCCTGATCCACAGCCCCCCCGCGTCCTGGGCCTCAGAGGGGGGGAGGGGCTGGTCGCCGTGGTACCAGGAGAGGGCGGGAGTGGGCCATCCCGTCACGGACACTCGGAGGCGGATGTCGCAGCCCGTGCCCACCGCGGCCTTACGCAGTTTACGGGTGAAGTTGGGAGGCGCGGGGTCTTGTGGAGGAGGGGGGCCGTTCCTGGGTCTTCTGGAGGGAGCGCTGGGGCGGGGGCTGGAGCCGGGGTCTTCCGCCATTTTGTTCACAGGGGGGTTGGGCTTTGTATCTGAAAGATACAACATTAGGTAAGATGTGTCTAAATTAAAATAAAACATCTACATCTATATCTATGTATTTAATCTTTAACTTTGCAAATTAGTTTTTAGTTTAAATGAACTGTATGTAGCCTGTAATGCTTAAAAAAGGTTCTACAATCACAACTGAACCTGTGTTACCATTGCCTTATCCTGCAGATAGAGACATATACAAGTTTTTCTCACTCTCAGTACATGGACAGGCCTCATGTGAAAGCTCAGAACCTCCAGAATTCACTCACTGAGCTGCAGAGGCTGCACTAGCACTGATTTATGATTGGCTGCAAGTGCTGGGGTTTAGGTAGTGACCATTCAGATCAGAGAGAGGCCTTATAGGCTTAGGTTTACCTCACATCTGGGGACATAGTTAGGTCATGTTTATGGAATATAAAATTCAAAATCTTACATACAGTTCCTTTAAGACACTTGTCAGCATTGAACAAACTGCGGTTGATAAGTAGGGGTGGGACAGGACATATTTAAATAAAAAATTATGTTTTATTTCATGTAAAAACATAGGTTGCACCAAATCTTTATTATTAGTATCATGATTATACTCTTCAGGAATGGTTATGTAAACCATATGGGGTAAACTGGGGCAAACTGGGGGCAGACTGGGGGCAGACTGGGGGCAATTTAAAAGAAAATATGTAAATAATAACATTGTAATGCAGAGCCACATTGATGAGACTGTTCTGATTAAGGTTTCTGTTCTTGTGCATTAGAGGAGCAGTGATATGACAGCGCCCCTGCTGGCCCCTTTGGCTCAGTGCACCACGTCACACAACACTTATGTCACCGCTCTGGCCTCTGCTCCAAACTGGGACTCCTCTCAGCTCACACACATCCATCATACTCTACATGCACCATTCACTTTTGAAATCTTTTTTATAATACATTCACAAACGCTGAATGAATCAAATTGTTTATTTCAAATTTGGTGCTGTTTAGCAGATCTGAGGCGGGCTGTGGGGTAACCTACTTCTAGAAAATTTGCAAAAATAACAGTAAGCTAACGATAATCATTAAGAAACAGAAACAAACGACATTTTATTACAAAACTTATCCAAGAATATGCAGTGTTAGTGGTTTGAAAATGTGCCCTTTAAACCACTAGCTTGCTAACACACAGGCTAACATTCCAAACTACATTCACTTCTCACAATTATTTATCTCACTATTTTACATCATACGCCACTCACTTTTTATTTTTTATTAATTCACATATAATTCAAAATTTTAATTTGACATTTCAAATTTTGTTGCCATTTACCATTGCCCAGATAACACATGCAGTAGGACATTTGATTTAACTTGAATTGAAAAACACCGACTTTTAGAAAAAAAAAAAAAATAGTAATGGTTATGAATGACCGGAATCTTAACAATAATCAGAAATAGACACAAATTATATCACAAAATGTCCAAATAATATGGAGTTTTAGTGGTTTAAAAATGTTGTGTTAGCTAAACTACTTACTAGCTAACACAAAGGCTAATATTCCGCATTACATTCAGTTCTCACAAATTGCATTCTTTGGCATATATCATTCTTTTTTTATTTTTTATTTTTTATAAATTCATAAATGCATCTAAATAAAACAACTGTGTTTCAAATTTTGTTGCCTTTTTCCAGTTTTGATGTGGTTTATTTCACCCTAATGAAACACTTTGAGTCATGGTTAAGAATGACAGAAAAAGTTTGAAAACCTGTTCTTTAAAGTACTTACTAGCTAATACTTTGATTTGACCTGAATTAAAAAAAACAAACAAAAAACTAGGCTACTTTAGCTCAGGGAATTTGTAATTATGGTTAAGAATGACAGTAAGATAACAATAATTAATAAAAAAAAAAAAACACACACACATTAAATCAATTAGAAAACTTGTGTGTGTGTCCTTTAAACTTCTGTTAAAAACTACTTGCTAATGCTAACGCTAATACGCCAGCTAATATCTCAAATCACGCAAACTTTTCAAAACTCTTTCTTGTTTCTACCTTTTTCATTTTGCTCACCAGCTATACCCTACGACCATACTGTCTGTGCGCATAATAACACTTACTAGAGTTGATCCATTTTCTAGTCCAAGAATCCCGGCGCACATCCCCACAAACTCCAGGTTAGCGTAACAGTATCCGTTTCATGTCCAACTATGTGCGACCGGGGGCAAAAACCAAGGGCCCGGGTCCGGGGTGTAAGTCCGGGCTGGATCATGTAGCATTAGCGGCCTCTCTTATGGTCCTGGGTCATTCTACAAGCAGGAGAGACAGGGAGAGATAGAGAGAGGGAGAGAGGGATGGTTGGAGAAGGGGAGGGGAGGACTGCAAAATGTCAAACCGCTTAGGCACTTTACAAGACTTGGGACAGCGTTTGAGTCTCTCTCTCTCTCTCCCTCCCTTACTCATCAAAGGGGGAGGAGGAGAGGGGGGGACAGCTGCAGCACTTGTGTCCAACTTGGATAGAACTTCAGCGTGTAACTAGAAGTGGGTAGAGTAGCAAAAAATTGCACTGAAGTTACAGTACTGGTACTTCAAAACAATATTACTCAAGTAGAAAGTAGTGGCCCAAGAATGAAGGACTTAAGTAAGAGTAAAAAAGTATTTGGGTAAACTACTCAAATATAAGTAACTGCAAGGACGTAACATCTGATTTATAATTTGAAGTTAATGTAACTTTAAGGACATAACAAAACGTGGAGGGTCTGTCAGCTGCTTGTCTCCACGGAGATGTTGTTGCTATCTGGAATGTTCCACGGAATGGCATTTAACGTATCTATCTCACGCAGATAATTCACCAGGCCTAGTTATTGGTCAGATCTGTGGAGAGGCGAACCCGCTCGGAGTAAGAATTCCTGTTTAATAAAAGCACCTGTAATTGTATAAATGCAAAATAGTTGTGTTTAATGCCATACTCTGAAACATCACAGGTCAAGCAATAACATCACCATGGAGACAAGCAGGTTGCAGACCCCTAATAGAAAGGTTACATTACACCTTTAAACAATGCACAAAATCTGGTATTGAGAAAAACTAAATCATATCTGAAGAAACACAAATGTTCAAATCATTTCATATTGTCAACATAAAGCTTTAGTCTCTTGTAAACTCACTCACAAAAGGAAGAGTAAACAAAACTTTTACTCGAGTAAGAGTACTGTTACACTGGCAGATATATTACTCAAGTAGGAGTAAAAATATGGTGTCTGAAAACTAAGTACTGTTTTCAAAACCCACTTACACATTTAGCAGGCTCCAGACGGCATGGTGGATTGCGTTATCTAAAGTACTAGTTGGAAGGACTTTAAAGACTTGACAGGGGAGGAGGGAGGGGGAGGGAGGGGGAGAGAGAGGGAGAGGGGCATGCTGGGAGGAGAAGGCATGCGGGTGACAGTTGGAGGGGCTATAAAAAGAAGTGCTAAGAATAAAAGGCAGGACAGGGTGAGCGATTGTACGACAGTGACGACAACAAGCTAACTGTTTACTGTAGTAACACTTTAAAATAACTATACCTTAATTAGCCTTAATAAATCATGAATAAAGACGTACTTCTTAATGAACAAACTGTTTATTAAGAATGATTCAGACTTAGTAACTACTTAATTGAGAGGTTAGGGTTGGGAGGTAGGGTATTAAAGGCCTTGTACCCATTTTTTCCCGAGTATTTGAGCAAATTTCATCTTGCACCAGAACAGATATATTGTATAAGCAGCTCTTGAGGTCTTAAAGCATTTTATTGTTAGAGAATCAGGAAGTGTGTGTTAGCATGCTAGTTGTTGTTAGCTTTATTCTGACGGTAAACTCAGCTCTGGCCTCTGAAAATTGTGAAAAGTGCTTATAAACTCATCGTGGTGAATAATTAGGATGCTCTGAATGCATGAGGTAAGTGAGGAATAACTTTGGACCACTGCAAACTGTTTAAAAAGCGCTCGTTCTGTTTTTCACGTTTTTAAGACAGTACAAATCAGGTACAGGTTTGTTTTTGGTCTCCATGGAGACGGATAAGTTCAGTGCCATATTGTAGATCATTCGAGGCAGAGCAATAACATCTCAGTGAAGACAAGCAGACAAGCATAAATAACTTCTATGACTCATTAAAGTTCCTATATTACACAAAATCGACTCTTCAAAAAGTTACTTAGTGCAACTTTGAAATGATGTGATGCCATCTGAATTGTTCATTGCTATGACAACGTTACTCAGCGCAACCCCATGAAAAGGTGTGGTAGAGATGGTGACAAGTAAAAAGTTGACCGTTACTGTAATCTGATCATATTTGTGATATGGTTTGAGAAATATACCAGAACTTATAGCCCTTAATGTCACTTAAGCCTGTCACGATAACACATTTTGAAGGTCGATATATTGCTGAAAAAAATATAGACGATAAACGATAATATTAAAAACCATTATGCCACTGACTCGATAACCCTAAAGCCGGATTTCCCCCACAAAACTATTCTATATCTACAGTACTGTTAATGAACATGAACTGCAATAAATATACGAAACACTTAACGGGCCCATATTACGCTATTTTCTGATTGATTTTATAATATTTCTTCATCAAAAACATACCTGGAGTTGTGTTTGTGTGTTTCATTCACACATTTTTAACACTCAAGTTCTCTCTCAAACTGGTTGTGTTTGTGTGTTTCATTCACACATTTTTAACACTCAAGTTCTTCTCTCAAACTGAAAACACTCTGTTCCACCTTGTGATGTCATGAGGTAATACAGGAAGTGCTCCACTGTGTTTTTAAACTCCATACACCTTCTCTAGAATCAATTGGATCATTTCAGCCGTGAGATTGCCAATCTCTACTGAACAAAAGGTAAAACATAACTGTTAACTTGAAAACTACCGCTTCATGACATCACAAGGTGGAACAGGGCATTTTGAGCTTTGGAGATGTAGACAGACTAATAATTAAGGATTACTCAAACATGTTTTTAATGAGGTAACGACATTATAACATGTCTTAACGCTTAATAAGAGTAAATTTTGTGTAATATAGGACCTTTAATGAGTCATAGAAGTTATTTATTCAACTCTCTCCAGTTCAAATCTACAGAAAAGTACAAAACATAAAAATGATTGTTCCATCGTTCATATACTGAATGATAAGTTGATATAGTGTTTATCGTGACAGGCCTATTGTCGCTAACATAAATGATCGGGTTGTTCATCCTACTGTGTCTGCACGCTCCAAACAAATGAATTCCAGCTGCATTTGTAATATATTCTTTTGCACAGTCCCATATAGGGTCTATTTACTTATTCCCCTTGTAAGAGAAGTCTAGTGTTACATAAGGCATTGTGCTGCACATTGTGTACCTCCAGCGATACTTCAGTATTCACATGCCCTTGGAGCTCACACCTCGCGGCTGAAAAACAAACCACAAAACAACATGACCCAGCAAGTTTTATCTCAACTTCAGCAATGGAATAAGGGAGTAAGAATAAGACCAAGGCTGAGTTTGGTTTCACATCTGCTCACTAGCGCTCTTCCTCTGAGTGGTCACGTGGTGTTGCTGTGGTGAGTCCGGTCAGCTGATTTAAACCGGGACGGGGGGGCCTTTTTGCTCTCACACACCTGAGATACTGTCCTGAGGGAGTCGGACTGGAGGTGGCGCTGTCGTCCTGCCTCTAGGAAGACAGCGCCAAAACCTGTTTAAACCAGCCGACCGGACACATCACAGCAACATCGCGTGACCACTCTGAGGAAGAGCGCTAGTGAGCAGTCGAAACTCTCAGGTATGAAAACAAACTACTGTATTTCCCGGACTATAAGTCGCACTTATACGACGTGCGACTTATACTCAGATGCAATTTACATGTGAACTATATGTTTTTTTCTTCATTATTATGCATTTTTTGGCTGGTGCGACTTATACTCCGGTGCAACTTATACTCTGGAAAATATGGTAAACCTTGGTCTGAAAAAAGAATCTATTAAAATAAAATGAACAAGTATTAAGTAAGAATAAGTATTAGCTTCATCACGCTCTGCAGTCGTCCTGGTGGCTCAGACAACAACTACATATTCAACCCTTCGGTGCAATGAGAAACACTTTCAACTCAACATATTTTGGGTGATATTTCGGTATCAGCGATGTCAATTTGGGTTTTTCATCAGATATCAGTATCGGTCTGATATTGAAAATGTAGCCCATAGCTGGCACCGATATTTGTTCTGTACTATCCGAGTCTGTGAGTGCCCATGCGATATTAGCTAGCAAGATTGTTAGCCAGTAAATAAATATGAAGAGATCATTTGCAAAAACAGATTAGAGGTAAGTGCCATTTGAAAAAATCATCGGAGGCTTGTAGTTTACTTGTAGTTTACTTGTAGGCTTGTAGTTTACTCTCTCAGTATAGTAATATTTTCAAAAATCAAATGTATTTTACTGCTATCAAAATATTATTCCATCCCTTCTTGCTAAAATCCACTATAGATTATTGCTATTGCTAATATCTCAAAAAGATGGTAAGGAAAAAAACTGGCAATTTTTCAAAATGGAAATATCTGTTTTTGCTATTTAACTCTTCATATATAAATACATAAAAATAAAAAAAATAAAAATTAATCTGGACCATCCCTAAAAATAAAGTCATGTTGTTTTTTCAGTTATGTTACATTA
>KN482936.1:3468-21725 GCA_000787095.1 Periophthalmodon schlosseri | reverse complement strand
GCGGTTCAGGAGCGTGAGACGTCATTTTCACACATGGATTGGCCACCGCAGAGTCCAGACCTTAACCCCACTGAGAATCTTTGGGATGTGCTGGAGAAGGCCTTGCGCAGCGTCAGACTCTACCATCATCAATGCAAGATCTTGGTGAAAAATTAATGCAACGCTGGATGGAAATAAATCTTGTGTGCCGTAATCAAAGCTAAAGGTGGTCCAATGTAATATTAGAGTGTGTGACCTTTTTTTTTGGCCAGGCAGAGTATATGACACTTTAAAGGAACCATATGTAAGACGCTGACTTTAAATTCTATAAACATGACCTATCTATGTCTCCAGAGATGAGGTAAACATGTTCAAATCAAATATAGCTTTCACTGATAACAATTCTAACGCTGATTTATTCTTAGTTACAAAAACATTGGACATGGTGTTCCAGATTATCCAATCAGAAAGCAGAATGAGCCTCACATAAGTCTCATTTGTGTTGCCAGTTCCAATGCTGAAATCCAGTCGGTTTAAACCTAAAATGACTCTCTGATTTGAATCCTCACAACCTACAGGCAAAATGTGTTTTACCCCAGTGCTGTCTCTATCTAATTATAAAACTCTTTACTGTCCGATAAACAGGAAGGGCTCATTAGCATGCTAGTTGTTGTTAGCATTACCGTGGTGGCAAAACTCCACTCTGGCCTGTGAAAGTTGTGAAAGGCGCTTATAAACTCAGCGCGGTGAATAATTAGGATGCTCGGAATGCGTAAGGTAAGTGAGGAATAACTTTTGACCAATGTAAACTGCTACGGTGTTCGGTTTTTCATGTTTAGATCAGGTACAGCGCCTTTAATGGGTCATATAGAGGATGTATATCGCAAATAAACAGTCTTTTGGTTTCCATCTGCAGAACAGCTCTCATTTCTTTCACATATTGTTCTTGTAATATCCAATGTGCTTCAATCAGTTGCTTAAGTAAATAGGCACTGCTGGGATTCGAACCCAGGATCTCCTGTTTACTAGACAGGCGCTTTAACCAACTAAGCCACAGCGCCACATTTTAAGAAACCCTGACACCTACCTCACGCGCAGATGTATTGTTACGGTGAAGAGCCAGTCAAATCCTCTCCCAGTGTAGTTGGCCTGAGAGATTCCTCAGCACCTCAGAGGGTTCATTCTGATCTTCTCCTATGGACAGCAAAAAGTATTGATAAAATATTAATGACAACATGTAGCAATAACCAGGGGTGGAAGAAGTAGTCAATTTTGTAAGTAAAAGTGCAGATACCAGAGCAAAAACTACTCAAGTAAAAGTATCACATGAGAAATTCTACTTAAGTAAAATATTGTTTAAAAAATGTACTTAAAGAGTAAAAAGTAAAGGTATTTCACACACATTTTGAAATCTAATGAAGCTTCAAATGTATCGATTTTGTTAAATATTTGTCTGAATTTTGGTTCAACAGAAACAACTGAATCTATAATTTCTCTATATTTTTGTTTGCTCAAATTATGAACTTATAATAAAAAATACTTTTACTTTTACTAGTGGAATAGAAAGTACAGATAACTGCTCTCAAATGTAGTGAAGTAAAGTAAAAGTAAGTATCAACTTGTACTAGTAAAGTAAAGTACAGATACCTAAGATTTGTACTTAACTAAGGTACTTTACTACTTTTACTTTGTTACGTTCCACCACTGACAGCAACTAACTTCATCAGTTCAGAAATACTACAACAACCACAACTGCTTTTGGACACTGTAGTATTCTGTATAGTAAATAGTAACATAGAGGAAAAAAAATCATCATGAAATCTATCTTGAAAATATCTTAAAGGCCTTTGTTGAGTGTGTGGACTTTAAAAACACAGAGAAGCTTCATCGATTACAACTTGGCTATTAAAATGAGAAAACTCCAGGTATGTTTTGATAAGGTTACATCATAATTTGGAGGTTCTGCATATGAATTTATTACTAGTAAATGTTTTCATAACAGTCCTGTATATTTGCTGATTTTCATATTGTTAGACTGTAAATAGGCACTGCTGGGATTCGAACCCAGGATCTCCTGTTTACTAGACAGGCGCTTTAACCAACTAAGCCACAGCGCCACATTTGACCACCCCCTGACATATATATCAACACAGGACACCTACCTCACACGCAGATGTATTTTTGCGGCGAACTCCAATCCTCTCCCAGTGTAGTTGGCCTGAGAGAGATTCCTCAGCACCTCAGAGTTCATCCTGGTCTCCTATGGGCAGCAAAAAAGTTTGTTGCTTAAATAAAAGTACAGATACTGGAGCAAAAACTACTCAAGTAAAAGTATCACATGAAAAATTCAACTTAAGTAAAATTATTAAAGTACCTGTTTAAAAAATGTACTTAAAGAGTAAAAAGTAAAGGTATTTACACACATTTTGAAATCTAATGAAGCTTCAAATGTATCGATTTTGTTAAAGATTTGTGGTGAATTTTGTTCAACAGAAACAACTGAATTGATAATTTCTCCCAACTGTTTTTATCTGTATATTTTTGTTTGCTCAAATTATGAACTTGATGAAAACAAACCCTCAGCCTTTTCAGCAGGTCTCAAACAATAATAAAAAATATTTTTACTTTTCAGTCCAGTTCTAAAATGTAGTGGGGTAGAAAGTACAGATACCTGCTCTCAAATGTAGTGAAGTAAAAGTAAAAGTATCAACTTAAAAATGTACTCAAGTAAAGTACAGATACCTAAGATTTGTACTTAACTACAGTACTTTACTACTTTTACTTCGTTACGTTTTTTACCAGTTGACAAATACTACTACAACCACAACTGCTTTTAGACATTGTAGTATTTTGTGTAGCATATAGTGACATAGAGAAAAAAATCATCATGAAATCTATCTTGAAAATATCTTAAAGGCCTTTGTTGAGTGTGTGGATTTTAAAAACACAGAGGAGCTTCATCGATTACAACTTGGCTATTAAAATGAGAAAACTCCAGGTATGTTTTGATGAGGATACGTCATAATTTGGTTAAGAGCTGGACGTTGTACATATGAATTTATTACTAGTAAATGTTTTCATAATGATGCTGCATATCTGCTGAGTTTCATATTGTCAGACTCGCAGTAAATAGGCACTGCTGGGATTCGAACCCAGGATCTCCTGTTTACTAGACAGGCGCTTTAACCAACTAAGCCACAGCGCCACACGTCCCTGGTGATAATTAATAATCAGGCTGTTAATTAATAATCGCGTTACCTTTGAGAGCTGTAGGTCAACGATGAAGGCGCCGTCCTCTTCACAGCCCGGGGGGACGCACACTGGGTGGGACGTGTCACTGTAGGGTGGGTTTGGAGACGACTCAAGGCTACTCTTTCACAAGGTCCTGCAAAAACACAACATTTAGGCAAAACAAAAGCAAAGACTGGCTTTAAATATAACACAGAATATTTCAAACAAATAGTAAGGAGCTCTACAATAGATTAAAAATACATTATAGGCAGTGTTGGGAAGTAACTGAATACATTTACTGAAAATACACATTCTGAATACTAATTTTGAGTACAGTTATTCTTTCATTTGGTGGTATTCAGAACACAGTTACTTTCATAAATTATAAGGAATCTACACGAAGGTACTTCATGCAATTTTGGCTTTGAACTGCAAGGTATTAATGAGAAAAAAGAAAACACAGCTCGGCTCGTTCGTGGGTGATTTTTTTGTCTCTAACTGGACATAAATGAATGCATAAAAAACAGGTTAACAAAAATCAAGCTGTTTGTAATTATATAGCCTCAAGTTTTTTACACGGATACTCTGACTAGCCCATGTAACATTACAAAATATATTTTAATTCGGGTATTCAGTATTCTGCGACAAAATAAGCTATATATTTTTTTTATTTTGTAAGTATTCTTCCCATCACTGATTATGGGCTATACAGGTTTCTATTTAATTTGCTAGCTTGACCTATTTTTAGCTTTTTTTACCACAAATATGAGAAAAAATATTAATTATAAAAACAAAATTAAAGTTAAAATAGCAAATTACAGGCCCCTTTTCACACCGTGTTCAAAGAAAATACGTGTCGCTTTTGGCTAATAAAGTTTCAAGGCCTATGAAGCTAGCTCGGTTTATCGTTGTTTTTTTCTACTTAAATCTCACTTATTAACAAAACTGCGAAACTAAAACAAAATATGTTAACATTTTATGGCACATTACGCTAAAATATAACTTAGCCACGTTGGAATATTTGACTTATTAAAGCAATTAACGAGACGACGAGAGGTAAAAGTCTGTGGGAGAGCAGTTATTTTTACTCCCAGGTGCCACGAGAGGTCGCTGTTTAGTTAATACATTTTAGAGCCGTTATTGTAAATCAAATAAAAAAAAAACAAAACAAAAAAAAACAGGCTAATGTAATTTAATAAAACACAAAAAGCATGAACTATAGATGTTTTATATATAAAAAATAAAATAATAAAATAGAATAGGGATAACATAATGGTGTAGGGCCTTAGATCACTTACCACTGTAAGCTTCATTTAGTGGTGGAAGAAGCATTCAATTTTGTTATTTAAGTACTGTACAGATACTGGAGCAAAAAAAAAAAACTCAAGTAAAATGAAAAGTATCAAATAAAAAAATCTACTTAAGTAAATTTAGTAAAAAGTAAAAAGTAGAAGTATTTCACAGAGATTTTGAGGACTTATGAGGCTTTAAATGTAGTGATTTTGATAAAGATTTGTGCTAAATTTTCACATTTCCATTGCTCAACAGAAACAATTGAATCAATCTTTTTATTCTAGCTGTTTTTATTTGTATATTTCTTGTTATATTTCTCTTTGCTCAAACTAAGAATGTGTAAATATATCAAACAATAATAAAAAATACTTTTACTTTTCAGTCCAGTTCAAAATGCTCCTGCTCTCAAATGTAGTGAAGTAAAGTACAGATACCTGAAATATATACTTAAGTACAACACTTTACAACTTTTACTTCATTAGATTCCACTACTGGCTAAACTGACTACGAGTTTGTTTTTTTATTTTTGTTTTTTTTGTATTAAGTACAGTGTAATTACATGTAATTACCCGACCCTTTTACTCTAACCAAGACCGTAGTATAATTACATTTTATCGAGTTGTGTCCTCCCATATCGTTGGCTATGTAATTGTGTACAAGTCTATTTAATTAATTCTGAAAAATAAGTATTCATGAAGTAGTTTTAATGATTTGTAGGGCATTTGAAATAAAATTCCAACTTAAATGTTATATTTTGTCTTTTTTTTGTGTGTGTTTTTAATGTTTTGCTTTGTTTTTACAGATATCACACACATCTTTAAAATTGATACTATCGGTTCATTGAATTATTATAATCAAATACTGTAAGCCTGCACTGTGACAAACTTTTTTTGTTTTTACAGAATACTGCGGTAAAGTTTCAAGGATACCCGGAACAAAACATCTGGTGTAGTGAGAAAACGACAAGATAAGAATGTTTACAGTCAAAACACTAAACCGATTTTTTATATTCAATCAGCTTTTTATTTGATTAATACAACCTATTCTCAAGATTTATATTTTGAACATCAAGTTTCTAGACGTTTGCTGTTCCTACTACAGGCTAAAGTGTATTGAAAGTGTGTGAATATCCCATACAAAAATACACCTCCAAGGTCATACCATTATCAGTTTCTTTCTACTGGCAACAAAATTCTCCAGCCCTGATCTCCAAGTGCACATTTTGAATTTCTCGGTCCGCCATGATGCTGCTCCTCGCTCTCCTCTGCGTCTTCGGCGAAGGGGCGGCGGTCGGAGAGGTTCTGCCCGGGGACGAGGCGCTGTCCCGGGTCAAGCTCAAGCTCCTGGAGGGCCTGGGAGTGGAGGAGGCGCCGCAGGTCCCGGCGCCCGACGAGGAGAGGAGGAAGCTGGGGAGAAGCGTGCTCCAGACCAGGGCAGAGAGGGAGGATCACGGAAGTGCGGAGCGACAAGACGATATGCAAGTTATTTTGTTTGCAAGTTCTGGTAAGACGGCGTTCTGTTTTGGCAACATTTTCTAAACTAATTTGCGGAAGAAACTGGGAGAAAGATTGAAATCAAAATGCACATGTTGAGGTATCTGCAACACAAGCAAATACATTTTAATTTTTGTGTAACTTGAAATGAAATGAAATGAATATTTATGTAAAACTTGATACATTTTTGCAGTGTTTGGTCAATACTGTTCAATTAAGTACAGAGTGTGTATCTTATATAAGAAAGAAGTAGAGAGGTAGGTAGTAGCTCTAGTAGTAGTAGTAGTGTTAGTTGAAGTGGTAGAGTAGTGGTAGTAATAAGAGGTAGGTAGTAGTTTGAGTAGTAGTAGTAGTAGTAGTAGTAGTGGTAAGTAGTAGGAAGTAGGTAGTAGCTATATTAGTAGTAGTACTGATAGTAGTAACAGGTAGGTAGTAGCTCTAGTAGTAGTAGTAGCAGTGGTAGTTGTAGTAGTATTAGGAGGAGGAGGAGGAAGGTAGGTAGGTAGGTAGGTAGTAGTAGTAGTAGCAGTAGCAGCAGCAGCAGCAGTAGTAGTAGTAGTAGTAGTAGTATTAGTAGGAGGAGGAGGTACATAGGTAGGTAGGTAGTAGCAGTAGTAGTAGTATTAGGAGGAGGAGGTAGGTAGGTAGGTAAGAAATAGTAGTAGTAGCAGCAGCAGCAGCAGCAGTAGTAGTAGTAGTAGTAGTAGTATTAGTAGGAGGAGGAGGTACATAGGTAGGTAGGTAGTAGCAGTAGTAGTAGTATTAGGAGGAGGAGGAGGAAGGTAGGTAGGTAGGTAGTAGCAGTAGTAGTAGTATTAGGAGGAGGAGGTGAGGAGGTAGGTAGTAGTAGCAGTAGTAGCAGAAGTAGTAGTAGTAGTAATGGTAGTAGTAATAGTGGTAGTAATAGGAAGTAGGTAGGAGCTCTAGTAGTAGTAGGAGGTAAGTAGTAGCTCTAGTAGTAGTAGTATTACTGGTAGTAGTAGTAGTAGTATTAGTGGTAAGTAGTACTAGGCTCGTAGTAGTGGTGATGGTCTTGATGTAATTATAATAGTAATGAATGTTCCTTTTTCTCCACATTAGTAGATTTACTTCAAAATGTAAAACTTATTTAAACAAAGACTTAAAGGATCACTATGTGTAACTTTTCTGGTAGAGGGCCCACCACCTGCTTGTTGCTATGGAGATGTTCTTGCTTTAGCCTAGAATGTTTCGCAATATGGCATTAAACGCATCTATCTCCATTAAGACAAGCAGGAGGCACCACCAGGTTCAGGTCAGGTCTGCGGAGAGGCGACCCCACTCACAATAAGAATACATCTAATTTAATAAATGCAAAATGTTCAAACAGGCAAGGAATAACATCTCCATGGAGACGAGCAGGTGGCTGACCCTGCACCAGAAAAGTTACGCAGTGCGCCTTTAAGTCCACCACACTATTTTAGATGACGTAGCCCTAATTATTCATAAATATATCACGTATTAATTCAAATTCCAAATATTTTACTTCTTTCAGAACATTCCTGTGCCAAGTCTGACCCGGGACACGCCTCCACCCGTAGCCCCTTCACCTTGACCTTTCACCCGTCCATCGACCCCCGCTTGTCCCTGGTCACGTCCGCGCAGCTCTGGTTCTTCTCCGGTTTAGGCCTCCCTCTGAACTCCTCTGCCCCCCTCTCCGTGCTCACCTCCGGGCGACAGCGTCTCCTCTTGGCCTCCCCCGCCCCCGCGCACCGCTCCCGGGACGGTTGGAGCGCGTACAACTTGAACCGGGACGCGGTAAAAACAATTGGACACGGCGCGTTTTCGCTTCACGTCGAGTGTTCGGAATGTCCGTGCAACGACGACGAAGACAAGTTGCCGTTTCTGAGTTTAAAGATCAGAAAACACGTGCCAAAACGGAAATCTAGAAGTGTAGGGATACCTTGGTCGCCGTCTGCCTTGGATTTGCTACAACGCCCCTCGCAGGAGACGCTCGGGGATTGCAGCCGGGCGCACGTAGAGATAAGTTTTGAGGAGTTGGGGTGGGACAATTGGATAGTTGACCCGAAGACTCTGGATTTCTACTACTGCCAGGGGAACTGCTCGTCTCCGGAGAGGGCGGCGGCGCGCTTGGGTATGGTCCAGTGCTGCGCTCCGGTCCCGGGGAGAATGAGGTCCGTGCGCATAACCACTACGTCCGACGGAGGCTATTCTTTCAAGTATGAGACGCTGCCGAATATTATACCGGATGAGTGCGCGTGCATGTGAAAGGGATAAAATAAATATAAAATAAGCGTAGAGCTCGTAGATTATTACGCAAATATTAAACTATAGAAATGTAATACGCATAAACCGAATATTGTTTTTGTTTCTGTACTCAAAAATAAAGTTTTGTTTCTGATCAATGGGTTGTGTCAGTATTTTATTTCCTCTAAATAATGTTCATTGCAAATATACATCTAAAAGTAGTCAAAATTAAAATCTCAAAATTTGCTTTTGACAAAACATAAAATAATTGCATGGAAAAATAGAACTACATTTTTGTTTTAATAGGCCATTTCATATATTGGATAGATTGTCATGAATAAATAAGTAAAGTACAACCACTGGTATTTAAAGCAACATCCTGTAACTTTCTGGAGGTGCCACGTCACCTGCATAGCAAGGTTAAAATCATAATTTGGAACATACTCCATGGTGATAGATACGTTTTATGACATACTGTGGAATATTAACATTTCCATAGAAACCACCCGTTTCGTGTGGGGTTTGCAACGCGTTAATGAAAAGAATATTTGCGATTTTATTTCAAAATATAGGCCTACACCTCTGCAAAAGTGTTTGGTCACTACTATTCAGTTAAAGAGGTAGGTAGGCCTGGTAATACGAAGAAGTTGTATAAGATAATGGCCTCTTAATTTCCTCCACCAGGCCAAGTAACAGGTTTGTGGAGACGCAAGCTCTCTCACAATAAGGGCACATGTTTTAAGGACAAACGCATCCAAAATTGAGAAAAACATGTTTTAGTAAATATCTTGGCTAAAATGTTCAGTGTTTGTAGCTCAAGAGACTTCATATTTCATTTCCAAATAGGCTTTTCGAAACTAAATCTCCGTAATGCTCATGTTAAGCCTCTAGATGGTGTTACAAACCCAATTTTAAGAAGCTGGACTTGGAACAGAATAAGCAGTATTATTGTAGTGCTCGTTTACATCTACAAGTCAAGTATATTAGTTAACCTAGAAGAATCAAGCAGTTTCATTCTTATGAACCTTAAGATTCAGTAAGTTCTAGAGAAGTTTTCATGTTCAAATATATTTATTAACTCTGAAGAAAAAATAATCTCTACAGTTACAAAAACTACAAAATTTGCCATAGAAAACAGATCAAGAGTCAAAACGCGACGTCGTACCTTACACTAAGTAAAACAAAACAAAAGTGGAATGAGATGATTACATAACTACAGCATGGTACAGCTCCGTGGCATCAGCAAGTCCCCCGACAAGTGCCCGACTTTGACACACTGGCACCAGGCTGTGTGCTCCTCTGTCCTCCCCCGTCTCCTCCACGCGCTGGAAAATATGGCTCACCCCGAAATGTCCGCTCGAGTGGGAGGAATTCTGACAGTTGCACAGAAGACAGATGTTTACAGCTGGTTCAACTAAAAGGCAAAAATCATTTCCTCATATGAAATGGCACAACATGGGAAATGGAAACTGCGCACGTGAATATTAACAAAAAGGAATTCCTTCGGCAGATCTAGGAGCATCTACACATTTGGTCCTTGACGGTAAAGTAAAAAAAAATAATAAATCAGGCATTAAACATTATTGTACTAAAACAGAAACAAATCTTGGAAATTTCTTGGAACATTTCCGGTCGATAAAGAATTCAAGCATTTCCCAGGTAAACATTTTTTTGGCCGATTGGATACAGGCTTCAAAATCTATCAAAGATTTTTGTTTCTTTTTTGACAAGTGGATTTTAAATTAAAAAAATATCTAACACAAAAGCCGCCGTAAAAATGCGTCTGCTTGCTTCTCCGCAAAGAGGGCAGTGTCACAGAGGAAACATGGTGGATAATCCTGATGGGTCCTGGAGAAACGCGAGAACTGAGTGGACAAAGAGAAGGTCTGGAGCGTCTGCAAGCACAGACTGGAGATGTGGCAGGCTTTCAAGTCTGGAGATGATCTGTGGGCCTGCTCCTGGCCCTGGAATACTGAAAGGCACGTTCCTCCTCACACACACATACATATAAGCACACACGCACACCGCTTTCACACACACTTTGGTCTCCAGTCTCAGTGGTCTGACTGCATTCCCATATGCGCTTCCTGTGCCGCGCTGAGCCGTGGTGAGGGCCGGGCGAGCGGACGACACACGAGCAGGAAGCACACTCAGGCATGGATTCCTGAGAAAGACAAAAAAAAAAAAAAAAAAAATCGATTCAGCACTGGAAACTCCAACACTGCAAAAGCTAAGGGCAGAGTCAAAATGAGGGCTAATGTGTTTACAAATGTACCCTGAACAGGAGCGGAGTGATTTAGGCGCCACTGCTGGGCAATTATATACAGTGTGACGTTAGATGTAAAATATGTCAAATATGTACTCGACATTGCCACAGAACAAGTTGTCATGAGCGTGTGTTGATACTCAGGGCACATACCTTTCCCGCTGGTCTCCCCGTGCTTCTCTTGGGCAAAGTTGAGTCTGTTCTGCTCAGCCGCGGTCTGGGCGGCCGTGTTGACCTCCGGGCTGCTGCTCCGGGACGGGCTGCCCTCGTCCACCTGGTAGGCCATGTCCAGGTGTTGCTGGGCCAGCTTCAGGTGCCTCCTGAGACGCTCCAGCTCAGAGGAGGAGGGGCCCTCGTCCCCGAAGCTCTCCCGCCCGGAGTCGCCCATAGGAGAGTCTCTGAGCTGCCTCTTGAGCTTCTCCTTCTTCATGGTGGCGCTGTAGCCGGGCGGGGCGGTGGGTATGGCCGGCCCGGACAGAGGAGGTCGCGGGCGAGGGTTATGAGCCGAGCGACGGCGGAAAGAATCTCTGATGCCCCCGATGCCCAGGTGAAGGATCTCCAGCAGAGTGAGGAGCAGGCACAGGAAGGACACCACGTACATGATGAGCAGGAAGATGGTCTTCTCCGTGGGGCGAGACACAAAGCAGTCCACCGTGTGTGGGCAGGGCGAGCGCGTGCACACATACGACGGGATGACTTCAAAGCCAAACAGGATGTACTGTCCGAACAGGAAGGCCACCTCGAAGGCAGAGCGCCACAGCAGCTGGCACACGTACACCTTCATCAGACCGTCGCGCAGGATCCGCCGCCGCCCGTCGTGCTTCTTCTCAGAGCCTGAGGGGGGCAGCACACACTCAATACTGGAATCTTATACAATGTCCTTCATCAGACATGATCCAGGTCTTATAATATTACAACATTAGATTATAGTAGAATGTCCTGACCTTTGTCGGGCTTCTCTGGCTTCTCGGGCTCGATCTCTTCTGCGATCATAGGGTCCTCCTCTCCGTTGTCCTCAGCCTCCTCGTAGTCCCTCACAGCTCCGCGGCTCACGATGGGCATGCGTTTGCTCTTGCGGTTGCGGACCACCCTGTACTCGCTGTCGTCCATGCGGGCGATCTTGTGCATGGCAAAGCCCAGGTACATGATGGTGGGAGTGGTGATCATGATGACCTGTAGACACAAGCCTGGTCAGCCCCCGGTGGTTATACCATGTAAGTGCACGTGACCGCAGCTCACCTGAAAGATCCAGAATCTCACATGTGATAGTGGGGCGAAGGCGTCGTAGCACACATTCTCGCACCCGGGCTGCTGCGTGTTACACACAAACTTGCTCTGCTCATCGTAGTAGATGGTCTCTCCGCCCACTGCCGTCAGCACGATGCGGAAGACGATGAGCACCGTGAGCCAGATCTTCCCCACAAATGTCGAGTGGTTGGAGATCTCGTCCAGCAGCCGCGTCAGGAAGCTCCAACTCATGATGCTCACGTACCAGGGGAGCTAGTGCTCTGGAAAAGACAACAGTGTTGAGACTCACATATGGACCTTCGATCAACTGCATATTAGAGACTCTAGTCAAGTCACAAAAAAGAGTCCAAACTAGTCCCTATTGTCCAAGTCACTAAGGACTAGTCTCAGTCAAGTCCTTAGGTCTCCCAGTGCAAGTACAAGTCGACACATCATCATGATGTTTATAAAAGCGTTTATACAGTCACATCCCCCGCAAACTCAAGTCTGAGTCTCCATGGAGACAGTCAAATTACAATAGTGAGTATGATGTCTGTAATGACTAATAAGGCTGCAAAAAGAGCCGAATAAAAACTGTCACCATCGCTCACCCGTACTACACAGTCACAGAATCCACTCCATTTGGAATCACTAATGCTTACACTGCATCAAGTACAACAGTAATGGAACACGTATATCACTCTGCTCTGTTTGTTCAACACATCATCCTTCTCCTCATTACTTCAACACAACAGTTCAACGACAATGTGCCCGTACAAACATTGGGACGAGTGCAGCCTCCAGTCCTTTTTTGGTCTATCTGCAGTGCGTGCCCCTCACCTCCACTCCACGATCAAACAATGTGCCATGGAACAGAGCCCCAGTGAGGGGAGGGGGGAGGGAATGCACCAGCACATGGGCGATAATCAGAGCCAGACCAGGTAGAGTAGGTAGAGCCACCTGGATTCCTCTGCAGCGTCGCAGTCTACCCAGGATTCCACCCAGGCACCAGCCCGCGCCAATTACTCGCTACAGCGCTGAGAGAAGATTAGCCCTGATTTCCTGTAGCGCTACCAGCCCTCAGCCCATAAATGATGTCAAACTCCAGAGCTGGCACAATGTGGCTATTGTTTGGACAACCAGACGGATTTGTTCAAAGCACATTTTTGGACTCAATTTGGACTTCAAATGAAATAAAAGCACTTGAAATGTAGCACCAGCAAAGCCGCAACCAAGAATAAAGGCTGTTCAATATCGGAATTTTTTCTTCACATTTTTGGATCTTAAGAGATCGACCAATGTTTTTTTTCATGGTCAACGCCAATACTGATTGTTTGGAACCCAGAGAACCCGAACGCTGATAGGCTGTTGGCAATATTTTTAGGCCAATATGGAAGGCCTATTCCGATTATTGTCCCCAAATTACCGTATTTTCCGGACTATAAGTTGCACTTTTTTTCATAGTTTGGCCGGGGGTGCGACTTATACTCAGACGCAATTTATATGTGAAATATGTTTTTTTCTTCATTATTATGCATTTTTGGCTGGTGCGACTTATACTCCGGAAAATACGGTATATGATTTAGTACAAACTGGAGAAGAAAACAGTGTCGTTTCAAAGGTGTGCGCTGTAAAAGTTCTCAAATAATTGTATTCCTTAGGGAGCTGGTCAGCCCAAACCAAATACTGGCCCCTGCTTTAGATTTAAGGCCGATAGCAGATTCGTTAAAAGTACAAATATCGGCTCGATAAATCGGACAACTGATAAATTGGTCTCCTTCTAATCATGTAATATATGAAACAGAAAAGTATAGACTATTCATTCATGTTTATGTAAATTAGACAAGTGGCTTTGCTCTAGGTTTTGGGGGACATTCAAATAGATTAGTAGTTGATTGGTACGACTACTACGATCAAATGCACGAACTACAGAATCTAAAATGTATCCAAATCTGAAATTGTAGGCATATTGGTTGGGACATGTCACGAAGTTAGAAGATAATGAATTCTATAGATTTTAAAAATATACTTGCTACCAATACTCCCTGAAACTGGTCAACAAAATCATAACCATTTAAATAATTTGTCACCACAAAACACATGGTTGACAGCAAGATGGATGGAACTTTAACTTGTAATTTAGTTTCAATAGCCTTAAGCGCCGCCTCCTCCTTCTCCGTCCAGTGTCACCAACAAAAGCCATTCATTAAAGCCACTACTCAAATCTCATTGTCCCAACTGCAGCCCACTAGAATACCTCTGTAAAACTACAAGTACCACCATTACCACTTCTACCAAATGTTCCTCTCAAAAATCTAAACTACTTTGGGAGCAAACTGATCGTAATTAAAGGTTTGGTGGTCCGCGTTCAATCCCAGTGGCTCCCAGATAGCTGGCTGTAATTACTAGACAGTTGACTGGCTAAAGACATGCTAGCACCCACCCTGAAGGTTTGAGTTTAGCAGAGCATGATTCACAATGCATTCACTCCTGACCACTGTTACTCATCTCAAAAAAGTCGCCTTGTCTAAACGTGACTAAAATCGTCCTCTGCGCAAAAGGAAAAATGACAAAATGCGTCTGCTGTACGTTGAATTTGTGAGGGAGGTTGCCAGAGCTCTGAAGCATCTTTCCATGGACTGCATAAAAAGTGTTTACAGTGCGTTTAATGGGTTCTATTGGACCACAGCAAAAACACCAGACTTAAAGGGGACATGTCATCAGGCTTTGGTGTGGCTTTTTTAAATGAACACTGACACTCTTGAACTGGTATTATGTGTTTTATAACTTAAAACAGTGTTTCTCAATGGAAATGTGGAAAACCAAATGTGCCTTTTTCAGCAGTTTGTAAAAATGTGTTGATTAGTGTCTGACGCCCTCTGTTGGAAACACACAGGATACCCCAATAAAAGTAATAGTCTTTGAAAATGCACTGAAGCGCTTCATGAAGAACAGAAGGAAACAAAAAAAAAACAAAAAACAGGAAGACATCCTCAAACTGGATATTAAAAGGTGCACTGTGTAACTTTTCTGGATGATGATGCTACTTTTCTGGATGATGATGCTACAACATCTGCTTGGAGTTGTTAGAACATTGCTCGGACTGTTCCACACATGGCTTTAAACTTTACAACTCTAAGACAAGGTATTTTTTGAACAATTAACAATTATGAAATCCATGCCAGATAGATTAATTCAATGCCATACTGCGGGACATTCCGGTTAAAGCAGTAACATTTCCACGGCGACAGGGAGGCTGAATCTCCAAAGAGAAAACTTGCATAGTGCCCCTTTAAGAATGAGTTAAAGGTCGACTAAAAGCTAAAATTTAAAACGCATCTTTTAAAATCCCACCCAACATGGCTGCCTTAAGAAGAAGAACCAGACAAACTGTTGGAGCAAGGAGGTGACATCTGGTTCTTGCCCATACTACGCAATTACAAGCCTCACCTATAAAGGTCTATAAATGGAGGTGAATTCTGTGTCCTGAGGCTAACGTCTAAGCCAGGCACTTAAAACACGATTCCTCAGAGACGTTGCCAGGTTTGCTTGCTTTCCTCCCACAAAACTGAACAAGAAAATAAATAAAATCACAGTCAATGGTGCTTTGAGGACACGACCCAATACACGCCAACCCAAAAGCATCCATTTAAAACATCAGGCCGGTGGTTATTAGCATTAGCAGCCCTCTATGAGCTAATCGTAATACCGCAACGCTAAGCTGAGTTGGCACAGCGTGGTCTTAAAGCCTTAAAGGAGACTTCTTATCAAAACTCGTGTAAAAAGAAATACTTTGCACACTTGACCTTGGCTGTACAAATGTTAAAACTTGTATCAAAGCCGCGCAGAACAAAGGTTTCGCTGTGTCCACGCGCCAGCACTTTTCACAGCTAGAGAGCACATTTCTGAACTCCAAGTGTCAAATTGGGCACGGGCTGCGTTCTTGTTTGTTTGCTGACTTTTGTCTTGGCTGAGTATTGCCGAAACCGATTGTAATTCAAGAGGCTGGCCGCGTGCCACTGGTGAGTCGGGGTGAGGAGAACTGGAGAAGTTTACTAGGGCATAAAGTGAGGTGCTCGGAGGTAAGGAAGTAGGAGGTAAGCTGGGGTGAGTGGTTAGCATCAAGTTCTTTGAGGTTGTCGAGGGTTACCGTAGACTTAACATGGACCTTTAACAAAGTAGAACAAAAGGGTGGTTGTTAGAGCTGCTTTGAACAGCTAAGTAGCATCCTGGTTTTAAAAGACGCATTGTGACACGTGCACTTGGACAAAACTAGAATTACATCGTAAAGCTGATAAACAATGATAAAATTACATCCTGGGAAGTAAGGAATTTCAAACTCTTTCAAAATTCAAAAGTGACCAAATTTGGAAAGGAATTCAATTTGTCTTTTTAGAAATCCAAAAATGCGCAAGTTGGCCTAACAGTATATTTAAAGGTCCAACAGTTTGTTTTGAACACGTCAGATTTCCTGTAACGTTTAAGGAAAATGTGAACATTATCAAGAGTGATTGAAGAAGCATAGATAAAACTAGCTTCAAAGTTGGTTAACTGCGTATTGAAGCAAATGTGAGTTTAAATTAAAAAAAAAAAAACAAATATGCCGAACAACAACTCAAAATGAATCAACAAGATAAACTCCAGCTCAAGTAGTTTCACAATACTACAATTTTAAACTATTTCGATACTAACGAGTAGCCTCAATAATAAGAGATTCTGATACCACAATGATCATTTAAAAACAAAACAAACACTTTATGTGATTTTCAGCATTAAATGGTAGTACTTTCCTTTATATTCCCATGTGGGCTTACATCTGTGTAGTCCCTCAGTCGTTCAGGTAGGTTCCGCAGTGGTCCATGGGCGTGTACTAGTCTATACTTGTTCTGATACAGCTCAAGATCATTCTAAAGCTAAGGCTTATTTCTGTCCCGTTGATGTGACTTTTTTTGTATCGATACTTAATCAAACGAGTATCTCATTTCGATTAGGATCCGATTTTCGATATTTTTGAGAACCCTAAACTCGAGATAGGTTTTGATCAGAAAAAGACATGGTTAAAAGCTCCAAATAGCAATGCACAAGTATGAAGAAAACCATAATCATTTCTGCTTTTGAACTCCCTGACCCACTAGTAGGAACATGCCTGTAAGCCACTTCGGTTGTTGGCCCACCACTTTACAACGTCAGCTGTAAAGTGGAATGGCAGAGCGTGTAGCTGCAGTACGCACATTCTCAACTACAGCACATAAAAAGATAAAAAAAAATAACTTTCAAATTTAATTTCAAATTCCGCTTACTAAAACTTTTGTAAAATAAAAACACTGCAAGAAAATAGGATAAAAATGCAAAAATTGGCCTTTCTACCAAACCTGTTTTTCAGAAAACTTTGATTTTTTTTTGCAATTCAGCGATGACTAAACTTTTTCAGTTCAACTCTTGTTGTGACATGTAAACAGAGTAAAGGTCAAATTGTGTGATCATATTTTCAAATTTGTCAAAAAAGTTATGAAATGTGTCACATTTTTCTATTCAAAAGAGAAAATAGTTTTTGAACTGTGATAACACACAAACTTTGCCTTCAATGAGAAAGCCATATGACGAGACTTCCCTTTAAGCTCCAAGTAGAAACAGCTGTTCTGCACCATCTTGACCACCTCGCAATGGAACGTTCCTCCAAAATTGTAACCAAACACAACCGTGAATCACATTCAAAATAAAACGGGCACAAATTCTGATGCAATAGTGTGACAAGTTCTTCCCTGCTGGTCCTACCTCACTCCAATAATCCAGCTACGGTGTATATGACAGTCTCCCGGTGGCAGCCTAGACAACTTCTAAACAGTAGCCTATTTGCTCACTGCTCAAACTGATTTACGGGCTTCTAGCTTGAGGAGTTACCCAGCTTCTAGCCGTATAGCGCCTGGATGGGGGGTTGGAGAATTCGTGGGGTATTGGACAAAGCTAAAGCAGAGGAAGCAGAACATTCCTGGCTAACTGAAAGCAGAGGAGAGCAAGATTTTAGGGTTCAGGGAGCAGACAGAGGGCACATGAACGCACCACGCAGTCTGAGGTGCAGTCAATAGGCAGGACCTGCGGAACGTCAATCAACAGAATTCCAATGAAAATGTGTACAATAAACAGGAATGCGGAATGGTTTAAATGGTTAACCGGACAACAATGAGGACAACTGAGTACGTTGTAAAACTATGGGAAGCACTAGCCCTCCTATAAGTTACTCCATGCGGCTGTCTGAACCAAATTTTGAGAAAGATTTTAAATAAAACTTCTGACACGGTTGTAATAATGCAACTTTTCTATAGGTCAATACTCATGATACACACTCAAAGCTTGCGGTCTCCTATGGCAAAACAAAATGTGCCCAAGAAGCCTACAAGATTATTACAGTTAATGGACAAAATACTAAATATCCAATGGACACGTTTTGCTTAGTCAGACTGTATTGTTTTGGAAATTGTGGCATAGCTGGAAGAAAATGATAGCTGCCAAACTTTTTAGTGGTAAACAAAAAAAGAATCCAG
>KN482935.1:6183-25688 GCA_000787095.1 Periophthalmodon schlosseri | reverse complement strand
TTTAGTCCTGGTTTAGTCCTGATCCTGCGTCTCAGACACAGACTGATAAAGGACCAGGAGTGAGACCTTCTGCGAATTTTCCCATCATGCCTCGAGATGATGATGTCATTGTTTAATGTCATTTTTATATTTCTTCAATTTCTGTGGATCCACTATCACCAGAAGAGGGCGCCACAATATTAATAATGAAACATACATCAAACAAAGCACAGCTGCGGTTCTGCTTTTAGAGACAGATGAGGATGGTGCATTATGACAGGTTTTAATGTTTTTCTAATTCTGACTTAGTTTGGTGGAATAGAACCTGTGCTAAATATTTATCACAGTTTTACATCAGTGAAGTGGCAGATTGTGGAAAAGAAAGGTTGAAAAGAAAAGTACAAAAATACAGGAAGTAGCGCTGATTTCTAGAACAAAATCCCTCTATCAGGACTAAACCAGGACTAAACCAGGTCTAAACCAGGACTAAACCAGGACTAAACCAGGACTAAACCAGGTCAACACAATTCACGCACAAGGAAGACATTTTTTCTGACAATTTAAACCTTTATTCAACAAAATAAAGGAGTTGTCATTTATTTCTTTTAGTCTAATCGTAACTATTGCGTAATTTAGGTCACAATTCAGGAATTTCCCTTCTCTACGTAAGTCACATCTGCTGCCAGTGTCCAACCACGAAGTAAAGTGATAAACTTGTAAACAAGAAGTAATATTATAATAATGCAGCTTTAAGGCAAGACACTATTAATGATTATGAAAAAAAAAACGAATTATGCAGATTAGACATAAATATAAGAAAAAATACATAAATAGGTGCAGTTGTAGGTTGTGAAATGTTTGCATTTATGAAGATCCACAAAGTGTTTCTGTCTCGGTTTTACAGCAGAGACTTGAACGTGATCTGCCGCTCCTTCACTTCCACTCTCTCCCATAGAAACGCGTGCGAGCAGCGCCCCCGTGTGGCTTTTTGGGTCAATTGCTCGAAAACTGAAAATACAGCTCCAACAAATGCTGAACTAGAGCACAACACTGACTGCTCACTTTGAGTACATTTCAATTAACTTCTCCCCATAGTTTGGAGGAGCCATAGTGTCCAGTAGAGATGTGACGTCTGTGAACAAGTCTTCTCTTTTGAACGGTTCCTTAACGTGCAGAATTTCATGTTTTAAATGTGTTTTTTGGACGGAAAACAGCCATGGACATCACATTAACTACAACCCAAACACTAATCTTAACCATAACCGAGTCGGTTCTTTTGAACGGTTCGTTAACGTGAACAGCTAGAATCGGATCTCATTTTTTAAAAAGAACCGAATCTTTTTCCTTCTAATTTGTGTGCCTTTTTACCCGGATTTCCGTTTAGCCAACACAAGAATCAGCACAGAAGCAGAGCAGGGAACACGAGTCGGAGCTTTGCGCACAAAAAAACAGCTTCGGCATCATAATAACAGTCATTTACAAAAATATTATTATTGTGGTGCAACGTTTTATTTAGACGATGCGTAATTTGAAAGGGTAAACACACTCCCACAGTTTGAACCAGATCTGAGGCTTGGTCATTCCTCTCTGTGATTAGTTTGTAGATGAAATGAGCTCTCACTTTGGCTTCTGTCATATAAATACATATAAAAAGAGCCGGTCTTTTGAACAGCTGCTTGAATTGAACAGATCCAAAAGATTCGGATCCCATAAAAGAGCCGAAAGTCCCATTACTGTCCAATATTAGCCAAAGGAACAGCATTTACGTGGAGACAGGAGGCCCTCCCCCAGGCTAAATAAGAGTCAGGTTTGTGGAGACGCAAGCCGCTCACAGTAAGAACACATGTTTATATATGTTTTTCAGCGCAGTAAACAACCAAAACGAAGTCTATTTTTGAGCTAAAAAGTTACGTACTAGAGCTTTAAATCAGTTTCTGGAAATCGATAAGATACGTTATTAAAACATTTTGCAGAATTTCATGTTTTAAATGTGTTTTTTGGACTTCTGTCTCGTTTTTACAGCAGAGACTTGAACGTGATCTGCCGCTCCTTCACGTCCACTCTCTCCCATAGAAACGCGTGTGAGCAGCGCCCCCGTGTGGCTTTTTGGGTCGATTGCGCGTAAACTCCTGAAAATACAGCTCCAATAAATGCTGAAATAGAGCACAACACTGACTGCTCACTTTGAGTACATTTCAATTAACTTCTCCCCATAGTTTGGAGGAGCCATAGTGTCCAGTAGAGATGTGACGTTTGTGAACGAGTCGGCTCTTTTGAACGGTTCCTTAACGTGCAGAATTTCATGTTTTAAATGTGTTTTTTGGACGGAAAACAGCCATGGACATCACATTAACTATAATCCCTTCACTAATCTTAACCATAACCTGTTTCCTAACCTAAATTATAACCCTGTTCCTAAACTCCATCCGCCCAAATGACCAATCACAGCAGAGCGTCCCTCCGGAGCCTACTGTCTGTCATTAAACGCCCGGTACCTGATTTTAATTTACTCTTGTCAAGATCAATGCTCTTTACATCATGCAAAAGCCAAAATGAGACAATATGAGGCAATGTAATCTATTCATATTACATATCATTTTGTCAACAACCCAGAAGCTACTAACAGGGCCACCTTTTATCGTCCAATCAGGTTCATTGTTACTAAGAATCATGGGAAACCATTGGTTCATTATGCGTCTGTGTCTGTTGCAGCTCAGGTCTTTAAATTACACTGTCTATTTAAAATTGGTTTACTGGGATTGTCCGGCGTTGTGTCAATCATCGTTATTATTATCGTTTATCATGGTATTTCTCTGTAGCCGTATGTCGTGCTTCAAAATGTGCCATCGTGACGGGCGTAGGACCAATGCGAACGAGTCGGCTCTTTTGACCAGTTCCTTAATGTGAATGTCTGGAACCAGATCTCATTTTTTTTCTTTTTAATTTTTACGCACTTTTATCCCGATTAACGCTGAACCAACGCAAGAATCAGCACAGGAGCAGAGCAGGCGACACGAGTGAGAGCTTTGTGCACAAAAAAAACACATCACATTTAGCATCGTAGTAACAGTTAGTTTAATTCAATTATTACATGAATAATTCCAAAGGGTAAACACA
Source organism: Periophthalmodon schlosseri (assembly GCA_000787095.1). NCBI lineage: Eukaryota > Metazoa > Chordata > Actinopteri > Gobiiformes > Gobiidae > Periophthalmodon > Periophthalmodon schlosseri. The sequence continues at coordinate 22,592 of KN482935.1, read as the reverse complement.
CGCCCACCCTCAGTTTGGACCATTTTAAACACATCTGAGCCTTGGTTGTTTGTGGATAAAATAAGTTCTCGCACTGGCTCCTGTCATATAAATAAATAATAGAAGAGTCTTTTGAACGGCTCTTTGAAATGAACGGAGCCAAAAGATTCGAATCCCCTAAAAGAGCCGAAAGTCTCATCACCACTAGGTGGCCCCGGATCACCTAAAGTCCCATAATAAAGTGAATCGAATATTAAAATAGAATGAATAAAAATGAATTTGAAAACCCTATTTCATTAACGCGAAAACATCAACGACTTATCCTGATGTATAAAATTATTAGCCAACTCAGAGAAGAGCCGCCCACCTCACTCCAGCTGACCCCCGAACCGGAACAAATCATCTATACAAGTAAGTGACCCTAACACTCAGTACGGTCCAGTATAAAACCTCTTTTTCCATGCACTGTTCCAGACTTGGATCAACTACCAGCTGACGTAGTTTTAAGCAGCGGTGGAAGAAGTACCGTATTTTCCGGACTATAAGTCGCACTTTTTTTCATAGTTTTGCCAGGGGTGTGATTTATATGTGAAATATATGTTTTTTCTTCATTATTATGCATTTTTTTGGCTGGTGCGACTTATACTCCAGTGCGACTTATACTCCAGAAAATACTGTACTCCATTTTGTTACTTAAGTGAAAGTACAGATACCGGATACAGTTTGGAGCGAGGCTGTTGAAGGTAACGCCCCTTCCCGCCCGCATCGCTGGTTTAGCAGGGAGTGGGCGCTTAGCAACGCTGTCAATCAAACCTGTTGCTAACGCCAGCGGGAGCGACCTTGGGGAAAGAAGGCGCCTGATTTGTTTGTTATTAATGTTCATATCTTGATTTACGGACACAGTAATGGAATAAAAACGCCTGGATCATGTAGAGCGGGTTAAAAGGAACATTTCACGACCAAAATGACGAGGCTCACAACGGCAGTTGCAGAGAGAGGGGTGACAGTTTTTCAGTCTAAAGTGAACTGGAGCCAGAGTCGATGAAGCCGGATGCGCGCCCATGATCACTCCCTATTTGGAACGCAGCGGCTAGCGCGTTAGCTACGTCCATTTATATATACCGTCTATGGTTCCACCGCTGGTTTTAAGCCCGACTTTGGACACCTTTAAAAGTCAGCTGGCTAAACCTTAACATCCTGCACTCTCTCTCTCTTCGTTGGCGTTGATATCCACTTGGAGCTTGACGATTAATCAACCGGAATCATAATAATAAAATAATAAAATAATAATCAGAATAAACACGAACTTGCCGTTTATTATCTGCAACTGCCGGTCTCGTTTGGATCTCGCAAGGTTTCTGACGCCGAGGTACCGGATCTGTGCAGTTTTTTCTCATCTTAAACAGGCCTAGTGGCAGAAATGTCTTAATGGGCGAAGGTAAAAGTTCAAACGAAACTTATTTTTTTGTTTTGCGTTCTTTCATGTGACGATGGAGAAGTAGAACAGGCAGAATAAGACTACTGGGAATATTGAACCAGAGGGAGGAAACAATGAGTAGACATATGTTCGCCTCTGTCATGTTGTTATTAATGCCAGGAAGCGAGGCAATAAGCGTTCCGAACTTCAACAGTAACGCCCCCGTGATCGCCAACATAGTGTAGAAAGCCCTGCGTTTCGATTGGTCCACGCGCCTCCTGTGCCTGTCCCTTTTCCCTGGCCCTGGGCGAATCAGAACGCAAAGAACGCCCACGCAGAAAAACGTGATTAGGACTAGTGTCACCAGTCCCGAAAACAACCCGGAATATGAGATGAAAACATTATCTGTAAATTGGTACATGCACATCATTCCGAAGCTGTAGAGCCAAACCGCGACGATGCAGGAATCACGAATGGCGTCCGCTTTCTTCTTCAAATGCAGGTACGTAACGGGGTGGACCACGGCGAAGTAGCGTTCCAAACAAACCAAAAGATGGAACATAGCTTGTCCAGTAGTGCCAAAGTAAAGCAGGCTTTTTGAGACAATGGGCAGAGCGGGGGCGAACGTTAAGTAATATAGAAGTGAACAGCACGCGCCCACGATCCCGATGACCTCCAGAGCGGCCATGTTGAAAGTGAAGATGTCGGAGTGGCTGAGGGAGGAGGACTTGGGCGTTCTGCAGGTCAGAATGGCGAGGACGATCATGGATAGAAACATTGGAAGTGTTAAGACACTGACGAAGAGCCAGGAAAGGGAAATGTACTGACACAGATACAAGCTGTCGGAGCCAGAGGAGGAGTTTGTGGAGTTGTTCATCCTGCCAAATCTGAAAGAAAAGAGTGAGAGAAACTAAGTTATCATTAAAGCCTGTAAAAGTGCACTAGGAAACTTACTTTTGTTACTGCTTTGCCTTGAATGTTCCACAGTACGATGACATTAAACTTATCCATCGTGCATTTGTTCAATAGGTTGGGTTCACATGACATCACAACATTCTAGTTCAGGATAACACAGCAAGATGGATCCTCGCGATTTTTGTGAGTTCAAAAACTCACAAAAATCCATCTTGCTCCAGCTGCTGCAGCATTGCGGTTTGGGCGGAACCAAAGGTAAAGCGCTCAACCAAAACAAACATGGCTGCAGTTTGTGCATTTGTGGAGGGAAAGATGCCTGTGCTTTTCTCTCAACTGGATTTAACTAAAGTTTGATTTTTTGGCTTGTTCTGCTGTTGTGATGCTTCAACCAATCAGATTGACTCCTCCTCCTAAATTCATGATGGCTGCAGGTGCTGGGGTTTAGGTAGTGACCGTTCAGATCAGAGAAAGTCCTTTTAGGTTTAAACCAACTGGATTTCAGCAGTGAACCTGGCAACCCAAATGAGAAGGGCTCATTCTGTTTTCTGATTGAATCTTAACATTTTCATCATCAAATCATAACATAAATAAATGCGACATCATGTCCAATGTTTTTGTAATTAAGAATAAATCAGCGATTGGAACATGTTTACCTCGAATCTGGGGACATTTCAAGTTTATGAAATTTAAACTCAAAATCTTCATTCAGTTAAACATCAGTGAATATTAGATATAAGTAACTGTAACTGTATTTACCTGTGAGGAGAGTCCGAGCGTTCACACTCACGGTTCACACTCACGGTTCACACTCACGGTTCACACTCACGGCTCGTTTGGCTGTTCTGCTGCCGCGTCTGTGTCAATGAGGATTTAACACTCGGCTTTTGCATAGTCCAAACATCACTCAGTCCAACACGTCCCACGGGTCCACTCCTAATGTAAATGGATTATATGCAGTGGTCACTCAGAACACAGGAAAGATGCAAAACGTTTGGTGTCGTTTAGTGGATAAATCACAAAATGGAAAGTTTCAGAAAGCCATGCTGATCCTGGTAAGATAAAAGAAATAAAAAATATTATATAAATTGAATTAAATATATTTTGTAGCCCCCAAAATCACAGCAGCAGTGGCTTCACAAAATTGTTGATTAAACCAACAAAAAGTAAAAAAAAAATCAAGCCCAGGTCATGAACTTTTTTGAGGGGTGTTCGCCTCCCGCTCGTCTCCATGGAGGTGTTATTGTTTTGGAAGGAGTGTTCTACAGAATGGCATTAATCTTGCTTTTATTCATTTACAGTACAGGCTTATACTGACTATTGCTCAAAGGATTTCTAAATAAAGTGCAGTAAATAAAAAGTGGCTTGACAGCTGTGTATTTGCATTTTCACAGAACTGACAAAAACAACACAGGAGCCAGTGATTTTAATAAAGTCAATGGACATTTGAACCAAAGCCAGTTCAGACTAACACCTGTTATTCTACACTTAGGTCGTTTTCACGCTGACACTAGTTCGGTCTGTGTGTGTCGTTTAAAAAGCTTTTTCTCCTCCGCCGCCGTTTAATAGCACTTTTGAGCAATAAAAACACTTTTAATTGAATAAATGCTAGAGAAATCAGTCTAATGCCACGTAATGCCAGGCAAACGAAGGAGGCAAGAAGGTGGCCGAAAATTTCCACAGTGCATCTTTAAAGCTAATCCTTGTCTGTTTGATTGATTCATTTTGAACATCTGGTTTTCAGAGCGGTGACTCACTCTCATTACAGACGTGTAAATGAGCTTCTCAAAGGCCATCTCTGCGGCGGCCATCTTAGTGGCAGGTCTTTGTAAAACTGAAAATTTGGGCTAAAAATATTCTCGCCAATATCCTGGATCATTTTAGGATCATTTTAGGATCATTTTAGGATTTTAGGAGCAGACGGAGGAGACGAGAGGGAGCGATCGGGCAAATGAAAGAGACGAGGCCGGCGATTCACCTGTATCAGCCTTAATGTGTATGTTTTTCTACTTATGACTTGGTTTGGTGGTGTGGTAAATATTTATAAAAAGTTGTACATCAGACCAGTGAGAGCTTGTGGGGAAAAAGTACAAAAATACAAGAAGTAGCACTGAGTTCTAAAACAGAATATCTGTACCCATGTCATCAACACGGAAAATTCAATCCAAAATTTAAAGACTATTTTGTAACTTAAACCTATAGTTTTGTTCATTATGGTTGCTCGGTAACAGATATGGAATTAGCTCATAGACTGTATATATAAATGGACGTAGCTAACCCGCTAGTCGCTGCGTTCCAAATAGGAAGTGATCATAGGCCGCGCTTCCTGCTCCATCGACTCTGGCTCCAGTTTACTTTGCATTAGAAAACTGTGGCCCCTCTCTCTGTAACTGCTGCTGTCAGACTTATTATTTAAGCCTTAAAATGTTCGTATTAAGTCGCACTACATGATCCTGGTGTTTTCATTTCGCTATTGTGTCTGTAACTCACGATATGAACATTAATAACAGACAAATCAGCTGCCTTCTTTCCCTGAGGTCGCTGCTGCTAGCGTTAGCAACAGGTTTGATTGACAGCGTTGCTAAACACTTGCCCCCTGCTAAACCAACGGTGCGGGCGGGAAGGGGCGTTTCCTTCCACAGCTTTGCTCCAGATTGGCTCTTTGGTTGCTATGATACTCGCAGATGGAATCCCAAATATGGAGTCTGGCTCCAAATTCGCCCTGTAACTGTTAACCTCGATGAGCTTCATTTGACTGGAGCTGAACGTTATGGGTGACATCACACTCATTTAGTTCTTTATACAGTCTTTGAATTAGCTCTACATGTGTCATATCGTGATTCCTCTCCTCGATTCTGCAGGAAATGGGTGAGGAAGCCCCATCCACAGAGGAGTGGGGCGCAAAGGTGTGAGGCAGGAGGCAACACAAGCTGAGGGTCAATGGGACACTGGCACTGGTTCTGTCCAAAATGACCCTATGGGGAGGACTGTACTAAGGATTAGTTTAGTCTTATTATTTTAGGACTTTTAAATCAAAGTCAGACCAACGCCTTTATTTTCAGATAAATGTGTTTGAACATATCTTCTGTCTCTGCACTTGTGCTGTTCCAACAATACAAACTCCTCACTATGACACAAATACAAACTTACTATTTTATCTGCTCCCCGAAGTCTCACACGTTTCCTTCGTGGTTTCCTTCCCTTGCCTCCTTGGAGCTTTGGGGCATCACTTAATATGATGCATTTGATTGACAGCTGAAAAAAGGAGGGTCGAGGAGAGGAATGAAGGAGAAGGAAGAGAAGGAAAGAGAACTGAGACACGGCCATAGACCTTTCCTTTCTTTTACCTCTGCTGTTAGCGCTGTTAGCTTGTGGCTCACGTTAGCTTGTGGCTCACGTTAGGCTGCGGCTCACGTTAGGCTGCGGCTCACGTTAGGCTGCGGCTCACGTTAGGTTGCAGCTCACGTTAGGCTGCCGCTCCGTTAGCGTTGCGGCTCACGTTAGGCTGCGGCTCACGTTAGGCTGCGGCTCACGTTAGGCTGCGGCTCAGGCTGGGGCTCCAGTTAGGTTGGGGCCCACGGTAGGCTGAGGCTCACGTTAGGCTGCGGCTCACGTTAGGCTGCGGCTCACGTTAGGTTGCAGCTCACGTTAGGCTGCGGCTCACGTTAGCTTGCTGCTCACGTTAGCTTGCGGCTCACATTAACTTGCAGCTCATTTGTGTTATAAGCTGTGATGGTGTCAAACCAGAATGGATAAACGGAGATGCGTTTAAGTCAAGGGGAAGGTCAAAGGTGAAAGGTAATGTATTCACAAGAACACGTCATGTGACATTGTGACCACAAGGGGCATTAAGTATTTAAACAGGTTTTACAAATAGTTATCCACAGAAACATTTGACACGGTCCTGTTCCATCATAAAAATAATTATCTATGTAAAGAAATGATGCCATAATTTTGTATGTGTTATGACAAAAATGAAAGCATTTTATCTGGAAACACACACAAAAACCTTTCCAACAGGGTTGTCCAAAGTATTGAAAATCATGTTAGCGTTGGATATTAGGGTACAATCTATTGATCCCTCATGAGGGGATTTCATTCTTTGCATTTGACCCATTCTTCAACCAGTGCCACTGGGGCGACCTGGAGCAGTGGTAAACATCTCCAGATCTTGAGTTTGGTCAGGACACGTTAGCTGGAGGATTTGACCTATTGTGCGTGTTTTGGGTTGGACTTTGGGATACTTATCAATACTAAACTTGTTCAGACCAGATGCTCATTTGAGCAGGTATCGATACTGAAAGAGCCACATATACATGACAAAATGTTTTAAATGATCTTGAGCTGTATCAGAGCTAAGATAAGACCACGTAATGTAACGTAACATGGTGGATGACAGGTGGATCGGTGCTCCTCCACGTTGAGAGGTGCTCCTCCACGTTGAGAGGAGCAGCTGAGGTGACTCGAGCATCTGTTTTGAATGCCTCCTGGACCCCTCCCTGGGGAGGTGTTCAGGGCATGTCTCACTGGGAGGAGACCTCGAGGAAGACCCAGGACATGCTAGAGGGACCATGTCTCTCGGCTGGCCTGGGAACGCCTCAGCATCCCCCGGAAGAGCTGGAGGAAGTGCACGTGGAAAGGGAAGTAATCTGAGGATCCCTGCTCAGACTTCCTTCCTGGTGTTGTGACTACACCATTTCCAACCTGGAAGACGCTATCGACCTCTTGCCCTTTCCAACATGGCCGACCCTGGACAGTGACGGAGCATTTTCACGGCTGAGTTTGTGCATTATTCTTGAGTGACTTTGGCAGAGGGACACTTTGCTCTTGAACTTCAGTGTAGTAAACCAATTAGCTCCCCAGACCGGCCGGTGCTCCTCCCCCGTCATGTTTATGCCCTGCGCACATGTCCAATCTATAATCTGATCAGAACAGGACGAGTCATCGGAACGTCGCTGAGCACGGACAGATGTGGAATGTTAAATAGATTTAGATAGACAAGTAGAAAGAGAGAGGGAGGAGAGAGAGAGGGAGGAGGAGGGGGGTAGAAAGGGGGAAACAGAGATAGTGTGAGTGAGAGGAAAGAGACAGGGAGGGCAGAGAGGTGGAGAGGAGAAAGAGAGAAGGTGAGAGTGAAAGAGAGAGATAGAAGGAGTGAGGGAAGAAGAGAGGAGGAGAGAGTGGGAAAAAATGTGACCACAGATTTGGAAATGCCAATTCAGTGAAAGTTTAGTGAAATGGAAATATCGAGTTCTGTTTTGTAAGTTGCTAAATCTCCAACTGCCTCACTAAGATTTTGATAAGTTCTTATTTCATCATCAAACTATCATAAAATTAAACGAGAATAAAAAGAAAAAAGTAGATCTGTTTTAAAGTAGCACTGTGTAACTTTTCCGGTGGAGCGTCTGCCACCTGTCACCAAGCCAAGTTACAGGTCAGATCTGTGGAGAGGCAACCCCAGAGTGAGAATTTATGTTTTTTCAAGTTAGATGTGTTTACTGTGCTGTTCCATACTGTGGAATATTCCATAATCCCTACAAAGCAAATATCTCCATGGAGAGGCACTGGTGGTGGGTCAGTAAAAGCTATATTTGATTTGAACATGTTTACCTCGTATCTGGGGACACAGCTGGGTCAGGTTTATGAAAATTTGAACTCAAAACCTTACATACGGTTCTTTTAAATCTACCCAACAACTTATATATTTTCTCCTCTACACAAAATCTCATTAAAATTCCCAGAGAGTTTTAGCAGCGACTGCGGAAGCTCTTTCAAACTTTACGATCAAACTTTTTGTGATGTAACTCGGAGCTGTCAACGATTCTTTGATGAGTTTAAATCTGCGGATCAGAAAACGCTTCAGTCACGTTTATTTCAACAAAAAAACACTTAAAACACTTTTGTCTTTTATATGTCTCATTAATAAAACGATGGGCTCCTCCTGCCACACCTTTCTCCATATAAAGGAGGTGGGTTGACTTTCACAAAGATGCACTATGTAACTTTTTGAGGAGGGACCTGCTTGTCTCCGTGGAGATATAATGGAGATTTAGCCTTTAGGTGAGGATGTTAGCTTGTTAGCCTGAAGAGTGAGACACAGCTTACGGGGTACTAGACAAAAAAATGGTTAGAATCACTGGTTGAGAGTTCTACAAACAAGTTCTGAAATGTCCCTGTAATGTCCCTGCCTTTCCTGTGTGTCAGATGCCCTTCCTGTGTCTCCATGTGGTCTTATTCTGTGTAAAAGCTGCTAACCCTGCAGTTTAGACCTCTATAAACATGTTCTGAACAAAGACTATATAATAAAAGTGGATTAAGGGAGTTTGACGTCACCCACAGCGTTCAATTGCAACAAACCAAAGCTCATCAAGGCTGAAGCTAATCTGCAACCAGGGACCATATTCCGATATCCAAGCACAAAACCAAAGAGCCAATCAGGAGCGAGGCTGTTGAAGGTACACGTCCCTTCCATCCGCACGCTGTCGATCAAACCTGTTGCAAACGTTAGCGGGAGCAACCTCGGGGAAAGAAGGGGCCAGATTGGTCTGTTATTAATGTTCATATCTTGATTTAGGGACAAAATAGTGAAATAAAAACCCCAGGGTCATGTAGAGCGGATTAATATGAACATTGTAAGGTCAGAATGATGAGCCTGACAGCAGCAGTTACAGAGAGAGAGGCGACAGTTTTTCAATAAAATGGCAACCAGAGCTTGAAGGAACAACTTTGCTCACATGATCACTTCCTATTTGGAATGTGGCGGCTAGTGCGTTAGCGATGTCCATTTATATATACTGTCTATGGTTCTGAAATGTCCCAGTGTGTCAGATGCACACAGGGACATCCTTCCTGTGTCTCCATGGGATCTTATTCTGTGTAAAAGCTGCTAACCCTGTAGTTTAGTCCTCTGCAAACATGTTCTGAAATGTCCCAGTGTGTTAAAGTTCATATTTCACTCTTCTCACAGATGTTAACACTCCTGGACTGGTTTAAAATGTGACCTGTAAACTGGTTGCTTTTAAAACTTCATATTAAACATATACATGGGTGTAGGCACCATTTTGAAGATTAAGTTATGAAAACAAGAAAAGCTTTATTAGGTTTTCTAGTTTTAGTTTTTAGTGAAATTTATAATTTTACTTCCTGGTTGGACATGGGCAGCAGATATGATATATGTAAAGGTAATTCCTTACTTATTCAAGTAAGAGCATAGACTGTATATATAAATGAACATAGCTAACCTGCTAAAGCTGCCGCTTTCTAAATAGGAAGTGATTATGAGGTTTCAACAACAGGTTTCATTGACGGCACTGCTAAGCGTCCTCTACTTGCTAACCCAGTGGTGCGGGTGGGAAGGGATGTTACCTTCAACAGCCCCGCTCCGGATTGGCTCTTTGGTTGCCATGACACTCGCGTTCGGAATTCCAAATATGGAACTCGGGTCCAAATTTGCCACTATAACCTCCAGCCTCGATGAGCTTCATTTGACTGGAGCCGAACGCTGTAGATGACGTCACACTCACTTAGTCCACTTCTTTATACAGTCTATGAGTAAGAGTTTAATAAGTTTTTGGGGAAATTACTACCTAAGTAAGTGTAAAGATATAACATCTGAGTTATACATTAAATAATGCACAAAATCTGTTATTTTCAAGGTGTAGACACAAAAATGAGACAAACTAAATCATATCTGAAGGAGCAGTGCAAGAAACACAAACGTTCAATTCATTTCATATTGTCGACATAAACCTTTTGAGATATAGAATGAGATGTTGAACACTTGCTCTCGGTAATTACTGAGAAGCCTTTGTTCAACTTTTGGAGCCAAGTTTGTGACATGAACACATATTCAACAAGTCCTGAAATCAAAGCGCCTGAGTCAAACAAGAACAAGGTCACACGCCGCCATTTTGAGCACCGCCTCAGCAGGTGGTGCTCTGCTTCCCCCAAAAGCTTTTCTGGCATTTATTATTTTTATATTTTTGAGAATTTTCAGAGACGTCCCGCCGCGTTGCGCTGCGTCTATCAGCTCCCGTCACATCAGAGGGAACGAAAATAAACCAGAGACGCGGTACAGACAGGTGCAAAAGAGTCTACACCGACGCAAAATCCACAAGTTACAGAAGGAGATTCACCTGTAGAAAGTAGAGGGTCTGACAAGGCCGTTTCCATGGAGCACAACAGGCTGCTTTCACTTTCCAGAATTTAATTATGTAATAACTCTATGGGAGGTTGTTTGGGATTGTATCCACAAACTTAAAGAGGGGATATTGCACTTCTGTGGGGTTTTGAAAATGCTATATTCACCGAAAACAACGCATTACAAAGTTTCAGTTTCACTTCCTTCACAGTGCTACCACAACACCACCACAACATAACCAGCGTGCGTCCTGCTTATGAAATGACTACACACGGCACTTTTCACAGTTTTCGCTTCGAAATTACACGCGGACAGCACACAGCGGACTCGTTCTGACCTCAACAGCTGCGTGTACAACATATCTGTACTGAGCCAAGACACGTTTCGCTCGAACGCACAGGAAGAAGCGAGCACATGGCCTCGAATGTGTCGTTTGAATGTCCTGGTCAATGATATCGACAGCTCTTTGTTCATTCAGAACATCAGACGCTCCTCAGGCTCAGTGTTTACACCAGAGATCGATGAGGAAAGGAACAGATGCATCAAACGCAGAAGATGAGAGGAACCGGGGTTTAAAAGAGATGTTTTGCTTTTAACCACGCTGTAACAGTGGCAATGTTCACGCCAAAACTCTGATCATGAGCTGATTTCTGGAGTTATCAGATCATGTAAATGTCTTTGAGTTGCCACTGCCACCAGTCTGTCAGAGGTCTTGGTGTTGTTTTAGCTGGTTCTTTTAAATTTGACCAACAAATTAGCCGTGTAGTCAGATCAGGCTTTTACCAACGGCGTTTATACTTAGTACGGTGAAGCCATACCTGCCCCAAACTGACCTGAAGTGTGTCATTCATGCCTTCATTACCTGTCGATTGGACTGCTGTAACTCTCAGTACTGTGGGTTGGACCAGGGCAGGGTTGCCAGGTACACGTTTTTGTTTTTTTTTGTTTTTTTTAGAATAATCCTAATGATAATCCGGAATTTTCGTGACAAATCTTCACGCCCAAAGCCATCAGCTCTCTGTGGAACTTGTATTTGATCTATCTCTCTGAGCTTCTGTTTGTCCATGTTCCCAGTAGGACTTTGAGATCAGCAGACCAGATGATTTGGGATGTTCCAAGGTCCTGCCTAAAAACTCGAGGGGACCGGGCTTTTGCTGTAGCTGGTAACAGACTCTGGAACAATCTTCCTCTGGGTAGCAGCCCAATCTTTAAATATGTGTAAATCTTTGTCGAAAACTCATTTGTATTGTATTGTTTTACTGTGTTTTTGCATGTTTAGTTTTATAAGATTGGCAAGGCAAGTTTATTTGTACAAGACAAGTTTACTCTGCATCTTAATGTTAATTTTATGATGATTATCTATGTTTGCATTTTTGTTTGTATTGTGATTTTAACGTCTTTCTTATTCCGTAAAGCACTTTGAATTATGAGATTGCACTTTATATTGCCTTTGTACAGCACTTTGGGCAGCTGTGGTTGTTTTTTATAAATACATTTGACTTGACTAAATGTAAACAGTTCCATCTGATGTGACTAACCCGATTTCCCTACTAACCCGAAGAAAATTGTGCAAAAATGAAAATTGTGCAAAAAAGAAAATTGTGCAAAGGGCCTGTAACCAATTTTTCCCACGTATTTGAGTTGAAAATGTGTCTTATAAAGCGTTTTAGCCTCCGATAGAGATTTGTGTGTCTTTTTTTCTGACCCACCCCGCGCAACCTGAGTCAAAACCCCAATGCGACCCACCCGACTTGAACGAATGGGTTCAAATATTGGGAGCCGACCCCAACCCGCACACATTATATTATTATAACTAATGCCTTGCGCTCCATGGCTGTCGTGTCTGTGGGAGAGCGCCTTGTGAGCACGCGGTTTTGTGCGCGCAATGCGTTTTTAAAAATAACACTTTGTCTGTTTGTCGTTTGTCTCGCTGTGATATGTTTTAAACTGTATTGAAAACGTGGCTGCTCTGTGAACACAGGACACCGTGCGCTTTTTCCGTCCCACTGTTTTTTATTTGCCGTTAATTACAGTATTTTCCGGAGTATAAGTCGCACTGGAGTATAAGTCGCACCAGCCAAAAAATGCATAATAATGAAGAAAAAAACATATATTTCACATATAAATCACATTTAAGTATAAGTCGCACCCCTGGCCAAACTATGAAAAAAAGTGCGACTTATAGTCCGGAAAATATGGTACATAAAATATAAAGTTTTCCTCGTTGTGCGGTTAAATACACACAAATACAAAAGTCACGTATCGTTGTACCACGTATCTCATTTGTGAATCAAAGCTACAGAACAGGCTCAGATGTACTCATGTGATACTTTAAAATGTCAGCTTTTCATCACAATAAAACTCTCGTGTTCATATTCTCTGGTTATTGCACAGATGCACTGACATGTTGACGGCTCCTTCAGATTGTTCCTCTTCACTGTCACACAAATGTTCCTTTACTTTTCCCAAACTCACGTTACGTAATCCTCCAGGGGCAGAAATAGACCTGTCTGCTCCCAACCTCTCTCCTCTCAAGTGTTAGAAAAGCAATTTCGTAAACATGACCTAACCGTGTCCCCAGATATGACATAAACATGTGCAAACGAAATAGAGTTTTTACTGATAACAACCGCAATGCTGATTTATTCTTAATTACACAAACACGACGGCCAAGTTTTATGTTATAATTTGGCGTTTTGGTTCAAGACGATCATCCAGTCAGAAATCAGAATGAGCCCCGCATGAGTCTTATTTGGGTTGCCAGATTCAGTGCTGAAATCCAGTTGGTTTAAACCTAAAATCCGATCTGAACGGTCACTATCTAAACCCCAGCACCTGCAGCCAATCATGAATCAGTGCTAGTGCAGCCTCTTGTGATTGTAGTTCCTTTTTTAAACTGTAAGATGCAGGCTACATACATTTTTTTTTTTTTTCAATTTACCAAATGCATGGACAAAACCAAAAACCTCACGTGACATCACCACACTCTAGCATTGGGTAAATTTGCGTGGGCAGTGAAATCAGATAACAAAAATAATCAGATAACGCAATACTTAGATCTGATTTAGGTGTGTGTTTAGCCACAAGAGAAATCTGATCATCACAAACACCTGGTGACACGTATCAGTGAATCAATGGATTTATAGAGGAACTGTTGCATTTGAAGAACATTTTCTCTTTCGTTTTAGTCTTTGCCGCAATTGTTCGTCCAAAACCTGCGCAGGTGTGAACAATCCGACAGAAATCAGATTACTCACGTCAGACGGAACTGTTTACATGACATTTCAATAATGGGATAACTCCAGTGATCAGATTATGATCAGTTGGCAGCTGATCCAACTCAAATCACGTCTTTTTTCTCCTCGTTGAAAAGAAGACGTCTCAGATAGAAACTGTCCGTGTGGAGTTTCTGAAGATTTCATCAGAAACTCAGAAGTGTATTGTTGCTGCGGCTAAAATCACCTGTGCCGCACCTGTCAATCAAACCACAGAGAGAAACATGTTTGAAAACTTATGATTTCACAAACTTCATCTGTGGTTTCCTGTGGTCAAAATTATGTGCGACAATAGCTCAGTTGGAGTGTTTGTCCGCAGATCTGAAGGCTGATGGTTTAAATCCCGCTCTCGGCGTAAACATCGTCGGTTGCTGTTATTGTGTCCTTGGGCAAGACACAATTTAACCCACCCCTCGTTCAATTTTGATGCGTTTTTATCGTGATTAACCCTGAGCCAAAACAAGAAGCAGAGCAGGCAACACAAATGAGCTTTGTGCACAAAATAATCATCATAATAAAAAGCATCATAATAACAGTTAGTTTTCATTATTGTTATTGTTGTGGTGCAATGTTTTATTTAGACGGTGCATAATTTCAAATGGCAAACACACTCCCACTGCCAGTTTGGACCGTTTTAAACAAACACCTACAGAAGGCTATGGGGGTATCACAGCACCAACACTATCCCCACTGGGAGGTTTGAGGAGGGGGGGGTTTAGAGCAGTGGATCCACAGCTGCGGACCTCCCCACTGCCCTCGGAGGGAAGTTAAAGGGCCACGAATCAGGCCGGGTTTGTTTGTTTGTTGAGGAGGGAGACTGAAGTGGGAATGAAGGACAGCTTGAAGTGATTACGCTTGCATCTGCTGGCTCTGCAGCGCCTTCCAGAGGGCAACAGTTCACATTCTGAAAATAGAACATGAGATGAGCTCGGTCACTCAAAATCTTGTTGGCCTGACTGACCACAGCTCCCTCATACAGGGATTGTAGAGGCTTTTGGACAGGTCAACTTTAGAGAAGTAGTTAACGATCTGAGCAGTTAGGCTTTGCACTGGGCTGTAAGGCGCTGTACCACTCTGCCATATCTCACTATGCTATATACCAATGCTACAGCTGCATTGTAAAATATGGCCCTCATCTTCAGCCACACAACAAATAAACGCAGAGAAAGTGGAGTCTCTGTGCCAATCTGCTGCACAGTCCACATGAGCACTCCAGCTCAGGTACCTGTATATGCCTATATATTTATACAAGGACACACGCTCTATTCCATTGTTATTAATGGCCATACGGTCATGTGATGTTACCTCTCTGTTTTGTTTTTACAGTTTTTTAAAAAGCATAAATCCATTTCTTCTGAAAACTCTGTACTTCAGCTTTAAGTTAGAAGGGAGTAAGGAAAGGAGCAATTATGCCTCCTTTCACAGGTCCTTTAACACTGGAACCTCAGGAGGTTTCAAACCAGCGGTAAGGAGCTATGAGGCATCCCACAATGCACTGCACAAATCAAACTGAAAGTTTCCAAATGCTAATATACAAGTTATACACTGTAGCAGATTATTCATGAAAATAAGCGTAAATAAATTCAACTTTATGAAATATTAAGTATAACTGCTTTAGAGGCACATCAGCCCCTTTGATGTTATAATGGTGTTTAATTCAGCTAATTGTTTACGTTTTACAGAAACTAAACTTTAAAACCACACGGCCTATTTGCATAAACTCCCCACAGAAAGAACAGAGCTGTGTGCTGCTGATGAACTAAAGGATTTACTGGAATATAAGTGTTCTTTCTGTGACAGGGAATGTGCTGCTGATTGTGAGTCAGGCCTGTGCTTCTGTGTGAACCTTTCAGAGATCGTACGTGTGCAGGTTTAGCACAGCTCTTTCTTCAACAGGAGTCGTCTCACTCACGCACAGTCATTTGGTTATTAATGCACCGCTGTGAGGAAAACATTGGCAATAAAGATTGAAAGGTTGAAATATTTCTCAGAGTGGAAGATGGTGCGCTTGTTGTAGTCCATTTTCTGGGAGTTGTAATTTTTACTGAATAGTTGTTGTTTTCGCCACTGGTTAGGAGGATTCAGAACCACCAAAAGCGTGGCTCTGACTTGTGGGGTGCCCCAGGGATCAGTTCTAGGTCCTCTTTTGTTCAACCTCTATATGCTGCTGTTAGGCCTTCTAATACGCAGCAACAATGTGTCCTACCACAGCTATGCAGATGACACTCAGATCTATGTCTCACTGGCAGCAGGTGAATATGGACCAGTGGATTCACTCTGCCACTGCATCCAACAGATCAGTGTGTGGATGCAAAACAACTTTCTCCAGCTAAACTCAGACAAGACTGAAGTCATAGTCTTTGACCCACAGACAGAAAGATAGTGTCAGCAGACACCTCCTGTCTCAGACTAGTCCCAGGCAAGAAATCTCGGGGTAATAATGGACTCAGACTTGAACTTTAACCACCACATCAAATCAATAACATCCACAGCTTTTTACCATCTAAAAAAAAAAATCACAAAAATCAAGCGTATACTGTCAAACCCAGACTTGGAGAGACTTATCCATGCATTTGTCTCCAGTAGGTTAGATCTACTGTAACGTCCTGTTCACTGGCCTCTCCAAACGAGCGTTAAGACAGCTGCAGTACATCCAGAACGCTGCTGCTCGGGTCCTGACTAGAAC